>JXCR01017363.1:66722-106442 GCA_002079205.1 Phalaenopsis hybrid cultivar
ATATATATATATATATATATTATTGTAAGGGGCAAAGATTGTTTCACTAGTCCCGATTTGATACAGATTTTAAAGCATGTTTTGATGAGCAAAACAAACCAAAATATGGTCAACAAAGATTGGAATTTGGGCTTTATCATAAATTATAGATTTGGTCTCATTTGAAAATATTTTAAAACGATCATGTCCCTTTTGCTTAACGCATTTAGAAATTATGGGTTCCAATGTATATCTGAATATCGCCCTGATATAGATTTCATTTTTTATTATTATTATTTTTAATTAATACTATAATGATAATTAGAAATTTTAAAAAAAATATATTTTTTGCCCGATAAAGCTGAAATAGATAGGAGGCATAGGACTAGTATAGTCTCAGCTCCCCGAATTCCAATGCACCTCTTCCTACGGGTTTCATTTGTGAAAAAACCCCTCATCTTTTCAAGAATTATGTTAAAAGAACGAGAATTAAGAATTTATTGGGAAATTAAACAAAAAAAAAATTGATAAATAAATAAAATTAAAAGAAGCGCGGGCTATTCGGTGAAATGAAATATTTTGTAAAAAAATATATATAATTTTCTGGCAAAAAAAAAATTGTTTACTGGTTCTAATTCGTAAATATTGAAAAGATTAAGGGGCGGAACGCAGATTGCGCGCAGTAAAATCTCTGCATTCCCACCCCATGTGCCAGTCCACTGGCGGGCAGAACCCAACAGCGCAAGACAGATGTGGGTGGGGTCCACCCCAAAGATTTCTTCCCGGAACACCCCCACAATGTTCAAAATCCCGACGAGGGCATTTATGGCATTACAAAAATACCCCCCGTCGAAAATTTTCCCCTCCTGGGAACGAGCTTCGAGGCCATGAGNAAATGTTCAAAATCCCGACGAGGCCATTTATGGCATTACAAAAATACCCCCCGTCAAAAATTTTCCCCTCCTGGGAACGAGCTTCGAGGCCATGAGAAGACCAGACGTGGAATGTTTGAGGTTAACAGCGTGGTTAACGATGGCTAAACGTGGGCGAGAAAGAGATTAGAGGGAGATTAATAGTACCTTTCGTCTCCGGCGATCTCTTCTCCGGACGGCGGCTGGCTGCGGCGGCGGCGGCGGAGGGAAGTTGGATTGAAGAGGGGGGAGAAGGGGGGGCTGGGAGTCGAGCTTCAGGGGAACGAAAGGTGGGGTTTTTATTTTTACGCTGTGGTGCTGGTGCTGATCTAGTGATCTGTGATGGCTCCTCGAGGTTTCTTTTTCTGAGTTTGTGTTCTTTTTGTTTTAAAGTTTTTTTACTTTGCTTGGGCGGTTTGGGTAAATATTGTTTCGTTATTTTAACTCTTTTTATTATGAGCGGTAATATTGCATTGGTGGAATATTATGCGGTTACCTTTTTTTTTTTATAAAAGGAGATTATTTTATGATTTTTTGCATTTAATTTATGCTATCAATTAATGATATTCTTGATAAGTAATATTTCATANAGGTAATATCGCGTTCGTGGAATATTATGCGGTAACCTTTTTTTTTGTTTTATAAAAGGTGATTATTTTATGATTTTTTGCATTTAATTTATGCTATCAATTAATGATATTCTTGATAAGTAATATTTCATAAATTATGTGATGCAAATGCATCATCTTAATATATAGTCTATAGTTGATTGGTGGTGGTCCAGCGGTGGGATGACGATGAGCCGATGGCGGCGATAGCTAGTCAATAGTGGTTAAGAATTTAGAACTCTTTCAGTTTTATCCTCTAGGTTCAGGTAACCTATTATAAATTAGGAGATTGAGAATTTGTATATTGATTTTGTGAGTGATATCCTTTCTAAATATTGCATGAATGGAGATCATTTCATTGGACGACTCGGAACGATGCCTTTCATCAGACATTTTTATGAGCATTTAAGTTTTTTAATGATGTNTAAGAATCCTCAAGAGCTTAGAACTCTTTCAATTTTCTCCTCTACTTATTATAAATAAATAGAGTCAGAATTTGTTTATGTATCATCTCTAAATATTGCATGAATACAGATTATTTCATTGGACGACTCGGAACGATGCCTTTCATCAGACATTTTTATGAGCATTTAAGTTTTTTAATGATGTCAGAATTAAGTGATATTGGACTCATTGGATTCGGATCGATAAGATGCTCAATTTGATTATAAAGTTGTTAAATTTGGAATCATTTGACCCCCAAAAATATATTTTGAAGCTTCATATTTATGTTTTAAGTGCATGATCTGGGCCTATTTGGACTCGAGTCAGATCATTTTGATGTTATCTGGTCATCTATTCGAGACTCTTCGCTTGACCAGGGTGCAGATCTTTTCAAACTCAATCACTCAAAATGTGTGTCAAAATTTATGCAAATTATTATAAATTTTAAGGGATTTTTAATATATAAGTACTTAATTGTATTTTTATTATTATTATTTGTAACAAAAGCTGTCCAAAATAACTGTAACTGTAATTTTTTTTATTCAAGTAATTTTATAAAATAACCTGAAAAAACAGTAATTTATATTATGAATTTCTGACATCCNCAGGCTCATTGGATTAGGATCGATAAGATGCTCAATTTGATTATAAAGTTGTTAAATTTGGAAATCATTTGACCCCCAACAATATATTTCGAAGCTTCCTATTTATGTTTTAAGTGCATGATCTGGGTCTATTAGGACTCAAGTCAGATCGTTCTAATGTTATCTGGTCATCTATTCGAGACTCTTCGCTTGACCAGGGTGCAGACCTTTTCAAACTCGATCACTCAGACTTTCAAGCAAAATGTGTGTCAAGATTTGTGCAAATTATTATAATTTTTAAGGGATTTTTAATATATAAGTACTTAATTGTATTATTATTATTATTATTATTTGTAATAAAAGCTGTCCAAAATAACTGTAACTGTTTTTTTTTTTATTCAAGTAATTTTATAAAATAACCTGAAAAAACAGTAATTTATATTATGAATTTCTGACATCCTTTTCAGATATAGACAAGTTAACGTTCAAACAAATCATAAGTCATTGTTCACTAAAATGTTGATAACAGAAAAAAATGCAATTTGTAATTACAGGAAATATTTTTTTTATTGTAAATGATGACAAATCGGATTGCGATGGATATATATATATAAATATATATATATATATATATNCTCTCTTTGTTTATCGAAGTCAAGCACTAAAGGTCCATCTTGTACTCGTCGTAGCCAAGCGTCAGACTTGCACCCTGCTAAAGAGTAAGCCATATGCTTATTTTTTGTAACCTTTGTGTTGATTCACACTTTTTTTTTTCCTTCAGCCAATTAAAATTTGAATAATTAACGTAAACTTTTGGTGTAATTTTTAACAAAAAAAAATTTGTTAGTGATGATGATAATGGATAGATCAATATGAGCTTTGATTATGTTAAATTTAAAATATTTTTTTAGAAATGATGCAACCATGATGTATTAACGTATAATAGTGTATATGCAAATATGGTCACATATTTTGACAAGGCATTTTAGGGACACATCATAGAGATCACCAGACCTTCTAAGATTCAAAGACTCATGCCTTAAAAATAAGTTATTTTCAAACTAAGCCAATTGGCAGAAGTGGTCGGTCTAAGCACACATGTTGAAGTGGACGATCTAAGTCCACATGTCAAAGTGGTCGAGCTAAAGCCACCTAAAAGAAATTTGGCTAACCTCGGACGGATCTCCGGGATAGATTATCATTACACATAAGGATGAGAGTCAATCATTACTTATTACGCCGCCTAACACCTGCATCACGATTTTTTCACCAAGACTCCGCAGACATGCATCTTACCGTACGAAATATAATTTTATATTTACTTTCTCTCTTATATAAAGGGGGTCAGAGAAGCTCTCAAGGTGTTCCAGTTTTGGAACCTTTAGATGGGACTCCCTCTCTCTCTCTCTCTCTCTCTCTCTCTCTCTCTCTCTCTCTCTCTCTCTCTNTCTCTCTCTCTCTCTCTCTCTCTCTCTCTCTCTCTCTCTCTCTCTCATTACGTGGAAGCAAATATCATTCTCTTGAGGAAATCTCGGCCGCCTAAGAATCCCGAGAAAATGCACAGGGAGTAGTATGAGTTACACGCTCCAGCTTGACATCTATTACTCTTTTTTAAATATAACTCCTAAAGACAAGATTCTTACTATATTGCATGATCACACAAACAATATTGAACCTTACATCATAAAAGAATCTAACAAAGACCATATTTTTAGATTAAAACTTGATTGTCAAACAAAATTTTTTTTGAAGAATTTTAAATGAATTTAATCATTAATTTATGTACAAACATACTTGAAGATTCAAATTCCTAATCTCATAATAAAAAATCGAAGCTCCCAACTAATATAGAGTCTTAATGATGAGGCCGAAAAATCAAACCTATGGCTTTCATCTCTGATTAAATATATCATTAATATTTTAAGAAAATTCATATTCCTAGAAGTTTCATGACTATTCATTATCAACACACACAACAAACACATAAACCAATTGGAGCCAAAACAGGAAGCATTTAAGGGTGCTTTTGCAATTAATTGTGATCAGTAGCTGTCCACATCTAGACCAACTCAAGAGGGGTTGTGGTCCCATTGTCCCGAAACCCATAGAAGCATGACCACCACTGGGACAACAACTTTCTCAGTTCATCAATACTACAATTTATGTAAAATTTAAATAAGTAAACTGAAAATTTTGAGAAAACAATATCAGACTTATAAATTTGAAATATAATCGATTGATAATTAAGCCTGAATTTTTCATGGTGAGTTTTTCAATGATGCCAGTATTATCGAAATTCATGTGCTTGCCTTGGGCAACTATACTAGACCCCCTTCTTTCTTCAGTCACGACCTTGGTTTAGTAGTTGTCCACCTTTCTGGTTGTTCTACCAAATCAAGAGATGGCCAATTGGGTCATCTATAGTGTTAAATCCTGATTTTTTCGTTAGTCGCACCAAAAAGAGAGACTGAGAGAGGAGGGAACAAAAAAATGTCGTGTCAATTGTGTATTAAAAAGCAGTGTCGATCGTGCTTTATTGATAAAATGATCTTTCTATATATATGAGAGATCGGAGTATAAGCATATATTGTGATGATGTTATATTTTTTCTCAACTTTAAAGTGGGTTGTACAATATATTATTGATATTCTACATGTTTCGTTGATCGTTCGATTGCATGATTGATCAGTCGGCTAAGTTCAATTGGCTTTGAGTTAACAGAATTTGGTTGGTATGAGTCGCGTGATTGATATGGAAAGCATGTCTATCCTTGAACTTTGATGAGGAGNTAAAATTTTGAGAAAACAATATCAGACTTATAAATTTGAAATATTATCGATTGATAATTAAGCCTGAATTTTTCATGGTGAGGTTTTCAATGATGCCAATATTATCGAAATTCATGTGCTTGCCTTGGGCAACTATACTAGACCCCCTTCTTTCTTCAGGCACGACCTTGGTTTAGTAGTTGTCCACCTTTATGGTTGTTCTACCAAATCAAGATATGGCCAGTTGGGGCCTCTATAGTGTTAAATCCTGATTTTTTCGTTAGTCGCACCCAAAAGAGAGACTGAGAGAGGAGGGAACAAAAAAATGTCGTGTCAATTGTGTATTAAAAGGAAGTGTCGATCGTGCTTTATTGATAAAATGATCTTTCTATATATATGAGAGATCGGAGTATAAGCATATATTGTGATGATGTTATATTTTTTCTCAACTTTAAAGTGGGTTGTACAATATATTATTGATATTCTACATGTTCCGTTGATCGTTCGATTGCATGATTGATCAGTCGGCTAAGTTCAATTGGCTTTGAGTCAACAGAATTTGGTTGGTATGAGTCGCGTGATTGATATGGAAAGCATGTCTATCCTTGAACTTTGATGAGGAGCCTATGGGTGTTCTTGGGATGGTTGAAGATGTTAGGGAACCCATTTTTCCTTTTATCGACCCTCGTATGATAGTTGTTTTGATTTTTTTTTTTTGCCACATTTCTATCTGATTGATTTTTTCTTGTATCATATGGTCTTACTTGGTATGTCTCGTGGTTCAATCGACTTTAGCTTTACTGGCTTTGGCTCGGACGGCTTTACCGGTTAAACAAGTGAGCCTTATGATTTTCTGCTGGAGGGCCCTCCTTATTCCTACTCCTTTCNGGTGATCTGTGATGGCTCCTCGAGGTTTCTTTTTCTGATTTTGTGTTCTTTTTGTTTTAAAGTTTTTTTACTTTGCTTGGGCAGTTTGGGTAAATATTGTTTCGTTATTTTAACTCTTTTTATTATGAGAGGTAATGTTGCATTCGTGGAATATTATGCGAATACCTTTTTTTTTTTTTAATAAAAGGTGATTATTTTATGATTTTTTGCATTTAATTTATGTTATCAATTAAAGATATTCTTGATAAGTAATATTTCATAAATTATGTGATGCAAATGCGTCATCTTAATATATAATCTATCTCTCTTCCATCAGGTTGATGGTGGTGGCCCAGCGGTGGGACGGCGATGATCCGGCGGCGCCAATAGCTAGTCAGTAGTGGTAGAGCTTAAGAATCCTCTCAAGTCTTCTCCTCTAGGTTCAGGTAACTTATTATAAATTAGGAGAGAGCATGAATACAGATCATTTTATTGGACGACTCCGAATGATGCCTCTCATAAGTCATTTTTATGAGCATTTAAGTTTTTTAATGATGTCAGAATTAAATGATATTGGGCTCATTGGATTCAGATCGATAAGATGCTCAATTTGATTATGAAGTTGTTAAATTTGAAAATCATTTGACCCCCAAAAATATATTTTGAAGCTTCCTAATTATGTTTTAAGTGCATGATCTGGGCCTGTTAGGACTCGAGTCGGATCATTTTGATGTTATCTGGTCATCTATTCAAGACTCTTCGCTTGACCATGGGGCAAACCTTTTCAAACTCGATTACTCAGACTTTCAATCAAAATGTGTGTTAAGATTTGTGCAAATTATTATAATTTTTAAGGGATTTTTAATATATAAGTACTTAATTGTATTATTATTATTATTATTATTTGTAACAAAAGCTGTCCAAACTAACTGTAACTGTAATTTTTTTTATTCAAGTAATTTTATAAAATAACTTGAAAAAACAGTAATTTATATTATAAATTTCTGACATCCTTTTCAGATACAGACAAGTTAACGTTCAAACAAATCATAAGTCATTGTTCAATAAAAATGTTGATAACAGAAAAAAATGCAATTTGTAATTACAGGAAATAATTTTTTTATTGTCAATGATGACAAATCGGATATATATATATATATTGGAAGTGATCTGCGAGGTGTTATTTTTTTTTGTTTTAATTACAGAAAAATAAAAAATTAAATTTTAATCAATTATTTTCCTAGAGAAAAGTGAAAATAATAAAAGCATTAGCGGTTGCTACGTGCAGACACTCAATCAGAGAAGATCAAATTTAATGTGTTATGAATGTACTCCTCTGTTCGCAAATGAGGACAATCGTAGGTAGTATTTTGTTCATAAAATTAGACGAGAACAAGAACTAACACTTTAGTCAAAGAATTGATTGCATGATGGCATGATGGAGAAAGGAAGGGGCGATTAGGGTTTTGGGCCAAAATGCTGAGTCGGTTGAGTGCCTCAGTATTACCAACTTTATGCATGCATATGTGCCAGCTCTATGCCACTTTGAGCACTAAAGGTATAAGAATAAATTAGTAGCTCATCCATACACAAACATACACAAATAAAACACAACATCCATATAACAATGTGAAAGAAAGCCTATATTATTGTTAGCGTGTTCCGTTAAAATATAACAAGGTCATAATAAGAATGTGTTTGAAATACATTTTAGCATATATATTAATCATATGATATCTATCCACTCAACATATTTCTTTGTCATGATGATTGACTATGGACTCATTGATATACCAAGGCAAACATTTAATGCGTCAGACATTAGAAGTGAGATATTCTCAGCGTTAATTTGACACAAAGTATTTTATTATGTAAATTTCTCTAATGTACGGGGGGCGTCGCCGACAATTAATTTAAATGTTGGATATATGTCGATGATATTATGAAAACTTCATTTCATCCAACGTAATTGGATAAAAAATTGTTTAAAAGTCATTTAATCAATAATAAAATATGAAGCTCACTTGGATCATAACTCTCTGATTACAATGCAGACTCTTATATAACTTATGATCAGATAAATTAACAATCATGAGCCTATTTGATCAACTCGCAGCTTAATTTCAAGCCTACTTATCATGATCAGAAAATTATTTTATTTAAAGTATATAATTTCATATTATGATATGGTCATAATTAAAATAGTTAAAAAGCTCAAAGGATGATGTCTTGCACAACTTATTAGAAAAAAAATGATGATTAACGGAAGGATTTGAATAGAAATAATTAGTTGAAAAGAGCACTCAATTTTCTGATTAAATGAATTTTATGTTTTAATTTGTCTAATTTTATACTATACTTCAACATTATATATTGTACATAAAATACAAATTATTTTATAAAATAATGATTAACTAAGAAAGCAATTCAACATTTAAAACATTAGGTACAAAAAGACAGTATTTAAAAATATATGACTCATAAAACGATATAATTAAATTATATTGATGTAATATAGTTTTATTTGTCTGTATTCTTATAAATCAAATAAAGTTAAATGTGTGTGACCCACTTAATCAACATACTGTTCAAAATTAGCCAAAATTGAATCAACTCAATTAATTTTTGTAGCTGATATGATGTGCTAATTAAGCCCTGAAAAGAAATATTGTCTTGATTTTTTTTTCAGCTAGAGAATGATTCAAAAATAATTTTGGCATGACATAGAGGCAAAAAACCAAGAAAAAGTTTGGCCTATGTGGTTCAAAACTCACATTGAATTGTTGCTATCATAGAACCAGGACCAGTGTGCATAAATCATGGAGAACATAGTGTGGATTTGGTGTTGATATCTCACTATCTTATGTGGAATTGTGGTCCTATTAATTAATCAAAAGAAGCATGATCTTGGAATTTTAAACTTGGCCAAATTTGGTGCATGATGGAGGATTATAATGCAAATGGATAAGCAAATTTTAAGCTATGTAGCACTGGAACTTGTAAAAATGTGTCGTACACGTGTTAGACATGTATGAGACGAGGATGCCCGACACTACAAAATACGTATATGAGTTTTTTTTATTGCCGTGAAGGCATTTGGGATGTGCCTCGACATAGCATCTGATTTGAGGTCAACATATTTAAGTAAAAATGGGAGACAGGAAGTAGAAATCTATCAATATACAAATAGTCCTAATTATACATTATAGTTGAAGCATGCTCCTCTCTCATCATGTCAAAACTTTCTTTAGAATTCATTAAAATCAAGCATTGAAGGTGAATCTAATATTTGATGCCAAGCCTTATTAGTTCTCTCTTTGTTTATCGAAGTAGAGCACTAAAGGTTCATCTTGTACTTGTCGTAGCCAAGCGTCAGACTTGCACCCTACTGAAGAGAAAGCCATATGCTTATTTTTTGTAACCTTTGGGTTGATTCACATTTTTTTTTCCTTCAGCCAATCAAAATTTGAATAATTAACGTAAACTTTTGGTGTAAGTATTAACAAAAAAAAAATTGTTAGTAATGATGATAATGGATAGATTAATATGAGCTTTGATTAAGTTAAATTTAATGTATTTTTTAAAAGAATGATTCAACCATGATTTATTAACGTATAACAATGTATATGCAAATATGGTCATATATTTTGATAAGGCTTTTTAGGGACACGTCATAGAGATCACCAGAGCTTCTAAGATTCAGAGACCCATGTCTTAAAAATAAGTTATTTTCAAACTAAGCCAACCGGTAGAAGTAGTCGGTCTAAGCCCGCATGTTGAAGTGGTTGATCTAAGTCCACCTGTCAAAGCGGTCGAGCTAAACCCACCTAAAAGAAATTAGGCTAACCCCGAACGGATATCCAGGATAGATTATCATTACACATAAGGATGAGAGCCAATCATTACTTATTACGCCGCCAAACACCTGCATTACGATTTTTTCACCAAGATACCGCAGACATGCGCTGTACCGTACGAAATATAATTTTATATTTATTTTCTCTCTTGTATAAAGGGGGTGAGAGAAACTCTCAAGGTGTTCCAGTTTTGGAACCTTGAGATGGGACTCTCTCTCTCTCTCCCCCTCCCTCTCTCACTCACATTACGTGGAAGCAAATATCATTCTTTTGAGGAAATCTTGGCCGCCCAAGAATCCTAAGAAATTGCACAATGATTAGTATGAGTTACGCGCTCCGGCATGACATCTATTACCCTTTTTTATGTCTAACTCCTAAAGACAAGATCCTTACTAGATTGCATGATCTCACAAATAATACTGAACCTTACATCATAAAATGATTCAACAAAGGCCGTATTTTTAGATTCAAATTTGATTGTTAAACAATTTTTTTTTAAAGAATTTTAAATGAATTTAATCATTAATTTTTGCACACACATACTTGAAGATTCAAATTCTTAATCTCATAATAAAAAATCGAAGCTCCCAACTAATAAAGAGTCTTAATGATGAGGCCGAAAAATCAAACCTATGGCTTTCATCTCTGATTAAATATATCATTAATATTTTAAGAAAATTCATATTCCTAGAAGTTTCATGACTATTCATTATCAACACACACAACAAACACATAAACCAATTGGAGCCAAAACAGGAAGTATTTAAGGGTGCTTTTGCAATTAATTGTGATCAGTAGTTGTCCACTTCTAGACCAACTCAAGAGGGGTTGTGGTCCCATTGTCCCGAAACCCATAGAAGCTTGACCACCACTGGGACAACAACTTTCTCAGTTCATCAATACTACAATTTATGTAAAATTTAAATAAGAAAACTGAAAATTTTGAGAAAACAATACCAGACTTGGCAAATTAATTTGAAATATTATCGATTGATAATTAAGCCTGAATTTTCATGGTGAGGTTTTCAATGATGCCAATATTATCGAAATTCATGTGCTTGCCTCGGGCAACTATACTAGACCCCCTTCTTTCTTCAGGCACGACCTTGGTTTAGTAGTTGTCCACCTTTATGGTTGTTCTACCAAATCAAGAGATGGCCAATTGGGGCCTCTATAGTGTTAAATCCTGACTTTTTCGTTAGTCGCACCCAAAAGAGAGACTGAGAGAGGAGGGAACAAAAAAATGTCATGTCAATTGTGTATTAAAAAGATGTGTCGATCGTGCTTTATTGATAAAATGATCTTTCTATTTATATGAGAGATCGGAGTATAAGCATATAATTTGATGATGTTATATTTTGTCTCAACTTTAAAGTGGGTTGTACAATATATTCTTGATATTCTATATGTATGAGTTGATTGTTCGGTTGCATGCTTGATCAGTCGGCTAAGTTCAATTGGCTTTGAGTCGACATAATTTGGTCGGTATGAGTCGCGCGATTGATATGGAAAGTTTTTCGATCCTCGAACTTTGATGAGGAGCCTATGGGTGTTCTTGGGATGGTTGAAGATGTTAGTGAACCCAGTTTTCCTTGTATCAACCCTCCTATGATAGTTGTTTAGATATTTTTTTTATGCCACATTTCTATCTGATTGATTTGTTCTTGTATCATATGGTCGTACTTGGTCTGTCTCATGGTTCAATCGGCTTTAGTCTTACTGGCTCTGGCTCGAACGGCTTTACCGGTTAAACAAGTGAGCCTTATGATTTTCTGCTGGAGGGCCCTCCTTATTCCTACTCCTTTCTAGTTTTTTAAACCCTTGATTTATGATTTATGATATATATATATATATATATATATATATATATATATATATATATATATATATATATATATATATNCTATTAACTATATATTTATTAAATTTTTTTCTTGGTGAGAATTGTGAATTACTATCAACATTTTGTGTATCATTTGCAATCAATCAACATTCTCAACATGTCGGTACATTAATTGATTAATGCATCATTGATACATTTTGGAAACCTCGATTACTTTTCAAGAACTTCTTGCACATCTCCACCCAAAACTTCCCGTCTGGCTCAATCCCCTCCATTTTCTTCCTGACCTCTTCGGCAAAATCCATCTCATAAATTAAAAATTTTATAATTAATTTCACCTAAATATTTATTTTAAAATATTCACAAAACTTACCAAAAAAAAAAGAGCTTACATTAATGGAATTATTATCAACCAGACGACCGATGAGACTGTCTAAGATGTCTTTTGTGTATTCTGGATGCCCTTGAATTCCCAGAACATGTTCATCAATGCAGAATGCTTCCACTGCAGTCCTCTCTGAAAAAGCAATCACCTTAGCATCAATTGGAGCCTCCCATACCTGTTTTATAACCAATGATATTGATCAATTCCTACTCAATCTCTCTCTCTCTCTAGAAAAAATTACATACATATGTCACACAACTCTTATGTATTTACATATCTAACACATAAAGTTTGATATTCACAATTATAACACTTTGGTGTCATAAATTCACTTTTTAAAAACTAAAAATGATGTACAATATCTAAATATAAACATGTACATGTTAAACTGTAAAAAACATAAAAATTATGTGGTATGTATATTACCTCATCTTGATGGCACTCTATGATAGAAGCATGAGGAGGAAAATCATGGAGGTCTTTCAAGAAAGGGCAATGTTTTGATAAATCATCGACGAAGGTGATTTGTTTGATACCAACTTCCCATCCTCCAAGAGCCTTGCCAACACGACCTCCCAAAGCTCGACAGAGAACCTATTGCAAGAGAAAGATTTGTTTTAATAATTTTGTTTTGGGATTATTTATAGTTTATGAAATGTAAAAGTTTCTCTTGAATGTAAGATATGAATTATAAAGAAAGAAATTAAGGAAAGTTGCATGTATTAATATTGTCTTATGTTGCTATGTTATTTGTTCTGATATTTTATTTTATTTTCGAATGTTGTGTATTGAACATAAATTTAATGAAGTTTGATTCAATTTAAGGGCTTTTACAATAATTTTTAGGAACTTTACTGATAGTGCTAGTTATATGGCCCTTATTTTGATATAACGTAGTTGTAATACACTTGAAGTATAATAATTAAATTTTAAATGGGTAAAAAATGAAATTTAGTCGCTATTATATTATATAGTGAGTAAAAATAGCATCTGATCTGTTTGTGTTAGATAATATTACTATATACTAATACTCTTAGACATGGCTACGAGTCATCCTCCCTACAAACTGCTTTAGCCACATTTACTAATTACCACATTTTTCCCTCTATATGTGTGTGTGTGCGCGCGCGCGTTTGCGTGTGCGTACGTGTGTGCTTGCATGTGTGTGCGTGTTCACAAACAAACACACGTGTGTAATTAAAAGATATTTATGCATATTTTTTAAGATGAAGCTAATAATCATTTATTTCTTTCAATATTTGTAATCTATTCCATTTATCTTAAACATTTTCTAATCTATCAGCATTCATCAATACTTGGACAATAAATAAAAGCTTTACCTGATGACCAAAACATACTCCCAAAACTTTCTTCTTCATAAAATCTAATGTTTGCAATAGGAGACAAAGCCTCAGGATCCATATCTCATTTCCATATGCATCATAAGGGCTACCACTCACGATGAAGCCA
The DNA here is from genome assembly GCA_002079205.1 of Phalaenopsis hybrid cultivar. Taxonomy (NCBI): domain Eukaryota; kingdom Viridiplantae; phylum Streptophyta; class Magnoliopsida; order Asparagales; family Orchidaceae; genus Phalaenopsis; species Phalaenopsis hybrid cultivar. The sequence continues at coordinate 80,439 of JXCR01017363.1, forward strand.
TCATACTTATCTAGTTCCTCCTCTTCAGGAAANTCCCTCTATATGTGTGTGTGTGTACGTGCACATGTCTGTGTGTGCGTACGTGTGTGTGTGCGTGTGTGCTCGTTCACAAACAAACACACGTGTGTGTAATTAAAAGATATTTATGCATATTTTTTAAAATGTAGCTAATAATCATTTATTTCTTTCAATATTTGTAATCTATTTTATTCATCTTAAACATCTTCTAATCTATTAGCATTCATCAATCCTTGGACAACAAATAAAAGCTTTACCTGATGACCAAAACATACTCCTAGAACTTTCTTCTTCATAAAATCTAATGTTTGCAGTAGGAGACAAAGCCTCAGGATCCATATCTCATCTCCATATGCATCATAAGGGCTACCACTCACGATGAATCCATCATACTTATCTAGTTCCTCCTCTTCAGGAAACTCTCCATCCACAACCCTAAAAAGATCCCAAATCTCGTCTTCACTCCCAAAGACATCAATGAAGACGTTGAAGTAGCCACCATACTTCGCTCGCACGTAATTAGAGTCCCTCGCAGCAAGTAGAAGAGCATACCTCTTTCGATCAACGACTTCTTGCTTCATGTCTAGATTTTGTTTTTGCTTCTTCTTATGTTGATTATGTGTGTACATGTTGGCATAAGGAGATAGGAGGAGAGGCCAATTTAAACAAGAGGTAGGTAAGAGGGGGAAGTAAGAATTAAGGAGTATAGAAAGTTGCAAGCAAGTTGTTAATGGAATAAACGCGTCTAGTTTCATTAAGAAAGTGTGACGTTAAAGCTAATTACAATATTTTCCTTAATAATATGATATTACTTCTTCAATAAAGCTTAAGTAACGCTAATTACTTCTGACTTCAGTATTGCTTGTGAGATCAATTATTAGCACTCTCTTCATTTAATTATTGGTTGCGTGTGCGATTGTATAATTAAGGGTTAAGAAATTGTTAACGGTTGCCAAGTGGACGATTGGGGCCTTATTTTGATGATGCTTCGAAGTTGCTTTAACTTCAAAATTTTATTACATCATAATTTTAATTTTGGTACATGCAACAAAATATATTATGAAATTAACACTCCCATCAAACTTTGAGCTAATTATGTTTTATTTTGAGTGTTTTTTTTAAAAGTTGTTGCTAAAATGCAAATTTTGCTGCAATTTTGTAAATTCTTCTTTCATTTCATATAGTTTATACAACAAAATATGAAGGAATAGAAAGTGCTTTAGTTTAGTATTTTTAATTTTAAATATCAGCAAATATTTGTGTGAATAAAATTTTCTGTGACTAATATAATTTTATAGGTTTGCTTTCATAAGAAAAAAATTAAGGCTAAAAATTTATCTCGCGAATACATATTATAGTCTAAGGGTCTGTTTGGGGCAGCTGCACTTGATAAGCTACTAAAATGAAATCTGTTGTTCAAAAAGCTGTGGTCGCTATTAATTTTTTTTTTTTTGAAAAGTCGGATCGCAGCTAGAAAGTTGTCACCGCAGCTAGCTAGTAACAGTGTGAAAATATTGATTTCGGCTATTTAAAAACACGGTTTTTTGAATAAACTGTCGAATAATAATTTACTCAAACGATCCTGGGTGCATTTTCAAAATGCATCACACCACATAAACAGCCCCAAACTNGCTAGCTAGTAACAGTGTGAAAATATTGATTTCAGTTATTTAAAAACACAGTCTTTTGAATAAACTGTTGAATAATAATTTACTCAAACGATCCTGGGTGCATTTTCAAAATGCATCACACCACATAAACAGCCCCAAACTGGGGCCCAATTGTTCAATAAGAATGATAATTTGATAAAAATGTTACTTTGAGTTACTTTTTTTACTAAGTTTTGAAAAGAAAATATGGCTAAAATCTGTCTTAAGTTAAGAAAACTGCAACAAACTTTTNTCCCAAACTGAGGCCTAATTGTTCAATAAGAATGATAATTTGGTAAAAATGTTACTTTGAGTTACATTTTTTACTAAGTTTTGAAAAGAAAATATGGCTAAAATCTGTCTTAAGTTAAGAAAACTGCAACAAAATTTTNCAGAGTCCCTCGCAGCAAGTAGAAGAGCATACCTCTTTCGATCAACGGCTTCTTGCTTCATGGCTAGATTTTGTTTTTGCTTCTTGTTATGTTGATTATGTGTGTACATGTTGGCATAAGGAGATATGAGGGGAGGCCAATTTAAACAAGAGGTAGGTAAGAGGAGGAAGTAAGAATTAAGGAGTATGGAAAGTTGCAAGCAAGTTGTTAATGGAATAAACGCGTCTAGTTTCATTAAGAAAGTGTGGTGTTAAAGCTAATTCCATTATTTTCCTTAATGATATGATATTACTTCTTCAATAAAGCTTAAGTAACGCTAATTACTTCGGATTTCAGTATTGCTTGTGAGATCAATTATTAGCACTGTCTTCATTTAATTATTGGTTGCGTGTGCGATTGTATAATTAAGGGTTAAGAAAGTTGTTAACGGTTGCCAAATGGACGATTGGGGCCTTATTTTGATGATGCTTTGAAGTTGCTTTAACTTCAAAATTTTATTACATCATAATTTTAATTTTTGTACATGCAACAAAATATATTATGAAATTAACACTGCCATCAAACTTTGAGCTAATTATGTTTTATTTTGAGTGTTTTTTTTAAAAGTTGTTACTAAAATGCCAATTTTGCAGCAATTTTGTAATTTTTTTTTTCATTCTATATAGTTTATACAGCAAAATAGTTGATAATGATGGTGACTTTTTATTTTCTTTTTTTTATTTTTTATTTGGCAAAATATGAAGGAATAGAAAGTGCTTTAGTTTAGTATTTTTTATTTTAAATATCGACAAATATTTGTGTGAATAAAATTTTGTGTGACTAATATAATTTAATAGTTTTGCTTTCATAAGAAAAAAATTAAGGCTAAAAATTTTATCTCGCAAATATATATTATAGTCTAAGGGTCTGTTTGGGACAGTTGCAGTTGATAAGCTGCTAAAATGAAATTTGTTGTTCAAAAAAGTTGTGGTGACTATTATTATTATTATTATTATTATTATTATTATTATTTTGAAAAATCGGATTGCAGCTAGAAAGATGTCACCACACCTAACTAGTTACAGTGTGAAAATGTTGATTTCAGCTATTTAAAAATACATCATTTTGAATAAACTGTCGAATAACAATTTAGCCAAACGATCCTTGATGCATTTTCAAAATGCATCACACCACATAAGCAACCCCAAACTGGGGCCTAATTGTTCAATAAGAATGATAATTTGGTAAAAATGTTACTTTTAGTTACATTTTTTACTGAGTTTTGAAAAGAAATATGGCTAAAATCTGTCTTAAGTTAAGAAAACTGCAACAAAATTTTACCATTAAGCTACAATTTTTCACAAATCATGTGTGGCTATTATTTATAATTCAAAACTTTATCAAAAGGTGTTTAACCTGAAAGGAATGCTTATTCCTAATCACATTAATTACTTTATTCTCTTGAGAATATTTCATGCATTAGTTGCTTAACATTGCCATGCATTCAACGAATTTGGATGGAATTAGAGCTTTAGAACTATCTCGTTATAGGGATACATTAAGGAAACATACTGGAATATATCCCTAGTATAATTGAATAATATATGGATCATATTCCCTTATAAATTGCAACAAGTTGCTAAGTATCGATCTTTGCCACTACTGTTGTTGTCTCTGGAGAAATCTTATCATCCATCGGACGTACTTTTTTTTTTTTGGTCCTTCGGACCCTTGTCCGCACCAACATTCAGAGGATGTAAAGTCAGCTCTGTCACTTATCTCCATGGCTCAAGTAATATGTTGTGTTGGAGCCCGATACCGCCTCCTGCCTTCCGATCCTGCTGCCGCGAAGAGTCGCGTCTCCTCCAGTGTCGCGAAAATTGTGAACTGCTCTCGCTCCTATTTTAGCGAAGAATCGCGTCTCCCGCCTCCCGCTCGATCGAACTGTTCCCGCCTTCCCTGTTTCCACGAAGCGAAGCATCCTTTCGCTCTCTCCTGTTCATGATAAAAGGTATCGCATGGCTCTCCTTCAGCAAGAGAAGTCACGTTGTTCTTCTTCGAGTTTCCTCAGGATAGAGGAAGAAAGGTGCAAGAGGTAGTTTCTTGCTGTGAAGGAAGAAGGAAAAAGAATAAGATTGTTCTCTTTTGGCTTCTTCTTGGTGGCTTGTGACTGAAGAGAAATTGAGTTTATTTCTCTTGTAAGTTTATTTTCTTCGGTGTATCTCGGTGTAGAGTTTCTTCAGTGTATCTCGGTGTAGAGAGAGAAGAACAGAGAGAGAAGAAGAGAAAGCAACGAAGTTAAAGTGAGAGATTCCTCTTGTAAGTCGAGGTGATCGACTGGTGTAAATTCCTCAAGTAGTAAAATCCTCTGCAACTCCATGGACGTAGGCAATTTGCCGAACCATGTAAATCTGTGTGTTCCGCTGTGTTCTTTCTAGTGTGAATTTCCTCGTTCTATTTTTCGCTTCAAATATCGTTCTCCTGTTTGATTTATATATATACCACATCAACTGGTGTATATCTATAGATCTCGCAACAGCATAACATCACAACAATTTTAAGTTAATTTTAATCATATTGTTTATCCGTTAAATTCAATTAAATATAGAATTTTGGTCACAATGTTTCAAATTTCTGCTTACAAAAATTGTTTATTCGTTAAATGTAACTAAATATAAAATGTTAAAAGTACCATTAACAATCAAACTTAAACATGATTAAAAATTTAATAAGAGTTAGCTGGATGATATATATTAATGCTGTTCATAATATGATCTTTAATCATGTTACTAAAAAAACTAATAAATTATATATAGCTCAAACTTATTGTACAGTAATTATAAAGAATTAATTAAAGATAATCATCCACCTCAATGATTCCAACAAAGTGGGAAGGTCATGTTCTAAAAATGTTGAGCAAAAGAAAGATCGTGCACTTCCCTTTGCATGCATGCATGCACAAATGAGATTTGTTTTGTATTGAATAGAAGCCACTTTTCAATGAGGAAAGTACCACTTGATGAACTTCAATATCTTGATTGATTGATAGGATCTTTGTTTTTGGTATGATTAACACTTGAATCCTACACTATTGGGTTTTTCACTTGTTTCCAACTTATGTGTTATGAGTTCGAGCATCCTTACATTGTAATTCTTAATATCCAACATTGTGGAAGTTGGGAAGAGGATTAGATAATTTCCTTGTTGCTTTCTCAAAAGCCCAATCCTCTATTTTTTAAGGATTCTTAAAAGCATAAGTTGTAGTTTATTATGACAAGCAGAGTATCATCTTAGCGCTCTCTTTTTATTATATAATGGCAACACTTTGAACTTAAGAGATAGTTTTTTGTATATGAACTTCTTTTGCATTTTGAATTTGCCGATGTTTTGGGGAGCCAATATTCCGATGGGAGGGGAATACATGAAATGTGAATTAGGCATATTTTTTCACTTAATAAAATATGTGCTATAAAAATTAGGATTTGAAAATGACAATTAAGAAAATGAATATTCAAACATACTTTTTAAGACCCAAAACCGTCACAATAAAGAGCCCGGAGCAAGCTCTTTATGAAGCAAAACAGCGTGATCGAGTAGAGGACTTCAGGTGACGATCAAGACCACCACTTGGAGTGAAGGATGATCCTCAACTAAAATTTTTGTTGTCTTAAACAACACAAATCCTTAGGATTCTGATATTGTTCATCCAATAAGACATAAATCCTCACACTATCTTTCAGGCTTTCGCGTGATTGTACGTCATGCAGTATAAGTCCTAACTCTTTTTAGGATTCTGATGTTGTTTGTTCGGTACGACGTAAATCCTCTTATCGAGTAATTTGCATGATCATATGTCGTGTTGATATAAGTCTTATATTTTAATAAATTACAGGATTCAAACATTATAATTTCTTTTTCAATGACATAAAGTCAAACCATAGGATGGTTTGAAATTTCATAGAGATTTCCTCGGTATCTTTGGCATTGTCTGCTTTTCATTTATTTGGATTCAACAAATAATTGTCCCACATTTAGCCTTTTCCCGTTTAATTTTTCTATAAGCAATCGAGAAAACCTAAATGTTGAATTCTTGAAGATGAACACCCTGATCTTAATCGAGAGTTATCTCAGGTGACTTCAGTTGTCTAAGTTATAATTAACTATGGGGGTTTGTCCTTATAGAAGAATTAGAATGCAGATAATCTAACCCTATCTAATTCTTATATTAGATAGGAGAATTGTCAATCATAAACTTTGCATACCAAAGTAGAGTCATAAATTTCTTAGTTTAATAGTTAAGTCTACTAATAAGTAACGCACTTATATTTTGAGATGGTATATCACATGTAGTATTGTGTTCAACTATCTAAACTATTAGATATATGGGATTTATTCGGTCTCACCTTTCAAAATTAAAATATTATTTTTAAAATCAAAATTAACATATACATATTAAATCAAATATATTTTCTAAGAAAAAAAAACAACTAGCAAGGAGGTCTTCTGTTAGCAGAATACAATGATCATCGTTTCAAGAAGTAGAATATTAACAATATCCAGTGATATCTGGTTATCTTGCCTAGTTAGTATTTGCAGGACACTTCGGTTATGCAGGACCCTGCGTCTTTGTAGGACCATCCAGCTACCCCTCCAGATATGTCATACCATTAGTATTTGAGGTTCCATCCTTTGACCTGCAGTGGACATACACTAGTGGTGGAATTTTTTATTTAAATTTTCAAAACATTTTCATGTCTGCCCCTATTTTTGATGTATACATGAATTTCAATACACTACAATTATAAATCCCAATGAATTTATCAAATATCATGAGATGCTTCAAATAACACAACTGATAGCGATGATATCAAACAAGAACTTTAAGAACATCAATTGCGTAACCAACCACTACAATACACCTGTCTTGGGCGCCATTCCACCCCGACGTAGAAGAAGATAGTATTTCTTTAAATATTTATTTAATATGTTCAATTAATTTAATATATTTCATGTTGTAAATATTTCAATTTGAAATAAAATTTGCAAATTTTAAATTTTCTTAATTTATTTAGCTATTTAAAATTTTTTATTTAATTAAAATTGAATTATAATTTATTAATTAATGTAAAAATTAATTTTAATGTTTTTAATATATAAAATAAATAATAATTATTATTATAAAATTATTTAATATACTACATATTAATAGTAATATTACATATAAAAAAAATCGTGCATCTTCTCTAGATACGCGCGGGGCGCATAAAAGGTGCTTCTTCTTATAATCTGGCCCATATGGCCTCAATAGTGTAGTGCAAGTTCACAAGTATAATTAGATCAATGCTAGGTCTTGTTTGAACAATGCTCCATTATTAATCGAATTTATTCAAACCTCAAAAAAATTTTATTGTTTTTAACCATAACCAAAGCTTCTCTGATCAGAATAGACTTTTTTTTTTTTGCAAAAAATGTTATCTTGAAAAAATATTACGTCCGGAAGAACAGAACAGAAAAAAAAACTCTCACTGTGTTTATCGCTAGGGCTGTAAACGAGTCGAGCTTGAGCAAGCTTGGGCTTGGCTCATGTTCGGCTCGTTCAAAATTGACTCGTGTTCGAAATCGGCTCGTGAACAGTGTGTTCATATTCGGCTCGAAATTGGCCGTTAAACTAAAATTGAGAAAAATATATGTAAAGTGTGGGATTCGAATCTGGATCAAATCTATACAAAAGAAGACACTAATCACATTGCTACATGAGGTGTTATAGTTTAAACTTAGACATAAATATATATAATATATTATTATATAAATAATATATGTAATATATTGTTATATAAAAAGTTATATAATTTTTTTTCGAGCCATTTCGAGCCGAACACGAGCGAACAAACTGTTGTTTATGTTCGGCTCATTTACATTTCGAGCTTAAAAATTTGTTCTCGTTCGGCTCGTTCGTCTTAACAAACGAGTCGAACACGAGCTGCTTAACGAGCCGAACACGGGCTGTTCACGAACAACGAGCCAAATTGACAGCCCTATATATCGCATCAGTTGTTCGCACGATGCTTGCGTCCAGACTTTGGATGCAATATTTCTCATAGGAGTTGCATGTATTGAACAAAATGCTAAGAGTAGAAAGGGTCCAACAATATTTCCCTTGAAAGTTCACGTATATATTGCTCGAGTCTTTTTTGCAAATTTAGTGAAATGTGATTTGGTCCAAATTGAAATTTTACTATTATGAGGGATATTAATTCATGTTTCCTACTTAATTTAATGACCATATTGCAGTCTAAATAAATACATTTTGAATTCTAGTGATTATATAAATCCTTAAAGACTTAATTTTATTTCTTTTAATGGGTGCCAATAATTGTGATGTCGTATTTCATTAAAGTTGATTCAAATTAGGGAAATTTACAGACCTGATACACACTTCTAATGTATTTGCATATCCCACACCTAAAATTTCTTAATTCATGTCTGTTTTCTTCTTCATTTGGTACCGGTTTTCTTCTTTTTCTTTCAGGTCAAGGTGATGCCGCCTCTTTGGTCCCAAACATAAAATTTTACATCTATTTTTTTCAAATTAATTTTGACCTGAGCATAAAAAAAGTGTGTAAATCGAGCCGAATTGAATACGAGCACATTGTTCACGAGCCAATTTTGAATAAGTTGAACACGAGTCAAGTCTGAACTAGCTCAAGACAGCTCATTCGCAGGCCTAGGAGCTGGCCATCGCTGTCATTGCCGACATACGCATTACTTTGAAATACATTATTTTTATTCCACACAACTCTTATGCATTTATATATCTAAGACCCAAAAACTAATATTTACATTTATAATATCTTGGACAAATTAGATTTCATTTTTTTAAAAAATATAATGATGAAAATATATTTCATATAATATTAAAAAGTAGAGTGATATGCATATAAATAAAATTGTTTAGGTGTTAGATGTAAATACATACAAATTCTATGGTATGTAGGTGAATGGGAAGGCATACTGATAGATAATTTACAAATACATTAAAAAAAACATCCAACCCGAAAGTTTTCCGACATACAGATCCGGTGTCAAACCGGGTCTCGCTTCCTTTCGGCATATGCTTTTCTTGTTCCGTTCTCCTTCGCTAGGGTTTCTGTTCCCAATCTCCTATCCCCCAGTTTTTGGCGGAGATGAAGCTTACGGTGAAAACGCTGAGGGGAAGTCACTTTGAGATCCAGGTTCATCCTAATGATACGGTACTCAGCTCTCTATCTCTTTCTATATGTTATTCGCGAACCATTTCTGATCGCAAAAATGCTTCCTTTAATGATTTTGTTTTGCTATGTTAATAGAAAAGTTGAAGATAGACCTTTTATTGTTTTTGGAAATTAATTTATCTTTTGTCAACTAGTTTTTGGAGTTATTGTTGTTCTTGTGTTGTTTTGGTCACGTTCAGCCCTGTGTTATGTCTTGTATGTATTCATAACTGCAGGAGACTGACATTTTTTATGGTGAAAAGTAATGAAGTTTGAATTTTGGCATGAGCAATATGGAATTAATTTGCAGGAGGCCTTTGTGAGATGTCGACTTGCCATGATGAAGTTTTCAGTGCTGCAAGGGATGCTTGGCAATAAGTTTTGTTTTGATTTTTTTTTTTCTTGTTTGATGAAGATTGAATTTGTGACAGCAGAAATTATACTTCTAGCGCAATTTGCTTTCAGTGATGATTTTAATTACATTAATTTCAAGTGTTGAATAGTTTTATTATCAAATTGTCTGTTAGTGGTTGTTAATGTTGTGAGAGGAGTGGAATATCCTCCTTTTTGGAAGGTTGTTCAACAAATTTGTTTGGTCTTTTGGAATTTGATGTAGGAAGCAAGGATCTCTTATTATGATGCTTAATTTCTTAGGATGTTTTTTATTCTGCTTGTGATATCATTTAAATCTTTTGTTGATATATTGTAAAATTGGAAGTTACATTACCTCATGTTGGTATCTCATTAAAGATCTAATTGGTCCTTTTTATTTTTTTTTATTTCTGCATTTGTACTAATGATTTAAATAAAGCAATGATCTTTGAAACGAATATGCATTCATGCGACATTCAATTGATTTCTTCATGAATAAATTGAATGCACACTCCATGTACTCAATTGCATAAAGACCAATTTATCTAAGGTCTACTTTTCCAGGAAATAAGTTTTTGAAAACTAAGTCTATTATTGGTATTTGCTGAATAATGTGTTGCTTTTAACAAGCCTACCTTCCATTACCAAAATATTGGTTTTTGTGAGAATGCACTATTCATCTCCCTTAGGATGCATGCTCTCTATCACTTTTTTTGGAGAATGCACATATAGAACAGTTCATCCATCTTGATGAGTATAGTGACATTTTATTTCGTAAGGCTCCTCATAGCCTTACTATGTTCATCATTATTTAGTTTTTATAAAATGCTTACCTACACGCTCTTTAAGGAAAATTTACATACCTAGCACACAATTTTTGTATTTACATATCTCACACTTAAACTTTCATATTTACATGCATAAAACTTTGTTGTTTTAAACCTATAAGAATTAAATGCTATGTATGTAAATGCCCTAAATTTACTCAATTTATGGTTATCCAAAAGCTTCAATGATGTAGGTCGAATGTGGACGTTGCTTTTGGGCATATTGCAATGTTATAACTTTAACATTCGTTGGAATCACTTTATGAACATTTCTTTCTTTGATTTTTGTTGTGTTGAATGTTCCCTACAATGGGCTTCTTTTGTATTGATACTCTTCTAATGCTTAATTCATTTTTTTAATAGGTCATGGCCGTCAAAAAGAATATTGAAGAAGTTCAAGGAAAGGATAACTATCCATGGGGACAACAATTATTGATTCACAATGGAAAAGTATTGAAAGATGAAACCACTCTAGAAGAGAACAAAGTTAGTGAAGATGGTTTTCTTGTTGTCATGCTTAGCAAGGTAATCTTTCATATTTATATATCATCTTAGCAGTCATCATATTTAAGTTTAATTATGTTTTTTTTTTCTTTTTGCTATAATTAAAGTTTGAGAATTATATATTTATTATGCTTTTTTTCCTAGAAGTTAAACTTGTTCTTGTATTTTTGGACTAATAGGATCTTTTTATTGATTTTATCAAAATATTTTATATCACTTTGTGACTTATAACTCTCAGTCCGTCGAGCATTCAATTTGCGCTTTTGTCTTCCAACAAATAAAGAGTATTATTGTTTGCCAGTTATCTTTTCGGACATTGTATTTATTTTCGTATGTCAAGCAAATGCAGCCCCCTCTTTTTTTTTTGTGCAAATGTCAATGTTAGCAGTTTCAAAATTTTCATGATGGCATGGAGGGAATTTTCTTTGATAGCTTTTTTTAGAAATCATATGTTATTTTTACTTATCCATTTATTTCAAAACAAAACATTGTATGGTTTCCTATTGTTGCATTTTGTAGTGCTTTAGTGCAATTTGCCATTATAATGCATCCAGGGCTTTTCCAATTAGTGCAATAAGTTCGGATTGCACCTTGCCAATCAAGGATAATATTGTTCGTCCTTTGCAGAATAAATTTTGGGATATGAAAACCAAAGAAATATCTCAATATGTTTATGATTATATTGATGGTGAGAAGTAGAAATTCTCAGTTTTTCTCAATTTGACGGCCTAGCTATTTTGTTTAGTGATAATACATGTATATCTAGGATTAACAAATCAAACTCTTAGTAGGTTCGTTCAAATTTTGATTGGTGTGACAATTCACCATACCCAGGAGTCAACTCTTTATTTTCTGCTGGCAAATCACTAGATTAGCCTTTTCATCTATTCATCAAATTAGAATTTTTCGATTGATAAATTTTTCATGCTTATAGAACTTGTTATTCCTTAAAATGCTTTAATTGAATCTATTTTAGTCATATTTAGTATATTATAATTTAATGCCTAACAAAGTTGCCTTTTTTCTTGTTAGTTTCTATATGTTGCATCCCAAGTAAATTTGGCAGCTATCCAGCCATAATTTTCGTGAAATTTTTTAATAACTAAAATAATGCTTTTTATCATGATTTTTTTGTCTTTCCTTTTTTTTTTTTTGGGAAAAATGATATTATATCAACTTCCGGTAATTTTGGGCATGGTAAACCAATCATTTAGTTACTTGATTGCATCTTCTCCTCAAACCATTGCATGAAGCTGGGCTTTTCATCATATTTTTTTTTTCTAAATTATTGTATGTTTCATTACACATCAATGTGAAAACATGCATTTTCATCGCTCTAAACTCATTTTCTTAAAATTATCTTATTGTATGTGTGATGTACTCTTTAATTACATTTTTTTTTTCCCGCATTGTGCCTTGTTTTTCAGAGCAAAACTGGTAGCACAACAGGAGGATCATCTGCTGCTCAGGTAGCTCAATTTACAAATTTTTAGGTCTTTGTCTGTGACAGCTGAACATTACTTCTAATGTGATTAGGTTGCTAACTTTTATACATGAATAGCCTTCAACAACTGCCCCGCCGCCTCAACAGCCTCAAGTCTCTGCTCCACCGCCTCAACAGCCTCAAGTTCCTGCTCCCACTGCTCAACAGCTTTTAGCAGCCACGCAAAGTTCTGCCCCTGCTCCTCCCCCTCCTGAGACGACTCGCTCACTGGTTATGTGAGTTGCTTTCCATTCTTTTATTTATGGGGCATTTACATGCATACCATCCAATTCCTATCTATCTGCATATCTATTATCAAAATTTTGCTTATACCATCCAAATATTTCATATCTGATAAAAAAAAGACCACTATTTTAACTTTTAAATAATGAAATACTCCTTTTTATTCATAGGTAAGGTAGTATGCATGTAAAAATTGAAGTTTAGGTGTTAGATATGTAAATAAGTGGGAATTGTATTTGTTTTTGTAAATCCTCCATTTTTTTTTTTAGTTTTTTAAAACTTTTTTACCTCCTAACGAGCTTTCCAATTATTCACTCATGTTCAATTATATTGACATTTTATGTTTGAATATTTGGCTGTTATAAGCTTGTGTTCTTAATTTCAGGCCAACAGCTGATGCTTATGATCAAGCAGCTTCAAATTTAGTTGCAGGGAGTGATATTGAATCTACTGTCCAGCAGTTGCTAGAAATGGGTGGTGGAAACTGGGACAGGGATACAGTTTTACGTGCACTTCGTGCAGCTTACAACAACCCAGAGCGTGCTGTTGATTATTTATACTCTGTATGTAATTTTTATTGCACATGCAGTGTGAAAATGTGGCTGTATTTCTTTATGAATTTTCATGGTGGTTATCTTTTTATTTTTATTTTCAGGGCATTCCTCCTTCAGCAGAAGTTGCTGTTCCAGTAGCTCATTTCCCTTCGAGTCAAGATGCTGGCCAGGATACAAATTTGGGAGAACCAGCTACAACAGGGACAGTGCTTTCATCCGGGTCACCAAATTCTGCTCCTTTAGACATGTTTCCACAGGTAAATTTTAGTTTTTTATTTAACAAATTTCTTATATTGCAAATCTCATAAGTGTAACAATAATAGTTTTTGGTTTCAACAGGGCAATCCAGGTTTAGGCGAAGGTGCTGGGTCTCTTGACTTCTTGAGGAACAACCAACAGGTATTTTAATCCTGTAATTATGTTTTTATTTTGTTTCTTTCAATTATTTCCCTGTGTCTAGTCTGACCATATGTATTTTTACATGTCATTCATCCTATCATACTTTCCTATTAATCTTTCTGTGCCACCTATTATTTTCTTTGAAAGAAATTGTTTCTGGGCATCATAAGGCTCGTTTATATATTAGGATAGATAGTAATTTTTCCTTTTCAGCCAATCTTCAAAATTAACTATGTATTTGTTTGGAATAAAAATTTAAACCTGCAGTTGAGTCAAAGGTTAATAAGGTCAAAGCCATTTTTTATTGCTGAGCGGTTGAAGATTTATGCAAAGATGCACAATGCATCTTACATTAGATTGATGAGATGATGAGGTTTATCAGAATAATGCGGGTATTATATATTTATTTATTGATGACCTTGATTTTGTGTTTTCTGGTTATACTGGCTTTTTCACGATGAAACTCATGAACTAGGCACAAGGAAATAATTGACCTTATACTGCAATATTTTCCATTTGGGCGTATTTTTGTAAAAAAAAAATATTAATAATGGATTGTTGCTGGGTGTTATCTCTTTCTCAACATTATTTCTTTTGATGTCTGTTTGCTCTGTGTTTATTTTTTTTAGCTGGCATTAGATTTCATCTCTTTTGTGTCTGCCAAATGTTGTGAACTGTGATTTTAGAATTCGAACTCTTTCTATTATAATCTAGATTGCTAGCATATGAAATGACCTTTTGCTTGTATGTGTTTTTGTTTTTATTTTAGGGAAATTTATGCATGTAACACAATTCTTATGCATTCTCATATCTCACACAACTTTCATATTTACTGCATAGCACTTTGGTGCTTTAACTCTATGCATGAAATGGTGTATTTCACTACTAAAATGGTAATAGTACTATCTTTGATATGCTATTAAAATTTTGAGTGTTATGTGTGTAAATATGAAAGTTTAGGTGTGAGACATGTAAATACCTAAGGATTGTGTGCTATGTATGTAAATGCCCCATTATTTTATTTAGTTGAGATTTATAAATGTTATGCATTCGTTGCAGTTCCAGGCATTGCGGGCAATGGTACAAGCAAACCCGCAAATTTTACAGGTTTGATAACACTGCATCTCTGAAAGAATAACCCACCCTGCAATTACATCCCCTTATTTGCACGCCGGCGCTTTACCATTCTTTTTCTTCACCACTTGACCCTCCTTGAAGACTTTTTTTGAAGTTTTTCTCTTCTCCTAAATCCCTTCTAATTTGTAGCCAATGCTTCAAGAACTAAGTAAGCAGAACCCGCAACTTCTAAGACTTATCCAGGAGCATCATGCTGAGTTTCTGCAGTTAATTAATGAACCTGTGGATCTTGAAGGGTAAGGGTAATGTTTAACGCCAGTTTGTTCTTTGTTTGTTTAATGAATTATTTTGAAAGGTGAATTTAGCTCAAGTATATGATAGGAATCTTGATATAATCATTGAATTAATGATGCTAAAACTGCATTTTCTAATATAATCAAGAAACATTTCCACGAACTCATTTATTTGATTACTTCTAATGATGTGAATAAGCGAAAAGGTTTTTCTTGTTATTTTCATTAACACAGTCAAACGTAGGCCTCGTTTGTTTAAAATTTTAAACTGTTTTTCTTTTAAAAAAAAGTGTCATTTATTTTAGGGATTGTTTGGGATCACTTCTGTTTTTATTTCTTTTTTATATTATTTTGTTTCTGTTTTGATTTGAAGAAAAACATATTTGTTGTATTTAATTAAGGTATGATTGTTTTTAAGAACACTCATAGCACCTAAAAATTATTTCGAGTGTTTTCAAAAATATGTTAATTTTTTTTAGAAACAAAAAAATAGAAACATGTAAAAAAACATGCTAAAGAATCATGTTTTTGGAAACAAACATAAATAAATAAATAAATAAAATAAAATTGATCCCAAACAAGCCCTAACTTGATTGGTTATTATGCTTTCTTAAAAGCACCTTGTAAAAAACTTCATTTTCATACTAATTTGGAATGTTATTTTAATGTAACCATAAAAAGCTGCTTTTCTTGAAAGNTAAATAAATAAAATAAAATTGATCCCAACCAAGCCCTAACTTGATTGGTTATTATGCTTTCTTAAAAGCACCTTGGAAAAAACTTCATTTTCATACTAATTTGGAATGTTATTTTAATGTAACCATAAAAAGCTGCTTTTCTTGAAAGAGACTTTTAATGGGTTTTTATAAAGAAAAAGCTTAACCAACTAAAACTTATTTTAGTTGTTTGGACTTTTAATTCTCCCATGACTCCAAAGCGGACGTGAGAGTTTGAATTCATTGGAGTTTAACTATTGGGGTTAGTTTTAACTGTTTAATATTAAAATGCAGAAGCTTAAGGAATTTCTCAACTACTCTTCAATTGAGGAAAGTAACAAAATAGTCCTTCGACTCTTTGCAAGGGTTTATTTTAGTCTCAAATTTTATAAAATTGTCAATTTGACATCCAGAGTATTTTAAAATGGGCTGAAATAGTGTTCATGGATGACTATTTAATTTCCGTTCATTGCCAATTTAAAGAGTTTGAGGATTAATTTGACACTTTTATAGATTCGATGACTAAAATTTTCACATGTAAACAGTTACAGGACTACTCTGTCACTTTGCTTCTCTGCAATTACAGAAATTTACACATCTTTTCACTTAGCTGTTCCTCTTGAAACCCTTATTTATGGAGAATTGCTTTTTTGATAGTTCTTTACGTGTTAGGTTTGTTTTTTTTTTCCTTGTTTTGTGTGCGTGTGTTCCAGAGATCTCTTTGGTCAAGAAGAGGAGGAGATGCCACATGCTATTAGCGTGACAGCTGAAGAGCAGAATGCTATTGCTCGGGTGCATATCTTATATCTTCATGTATAATTAGGCTTGTTCTAGCTCCTATTATGTTAATTTTGTGTCATGCTGGATCTTTTCATAGCTCGAGGCGATGGGTTTTGATCGGGCACGTGTGATAGAAGCATTTTTAGCTTGTGACAGGAATGAGGAGCTGGCTGCTAATTATCTATTAGAGCATGCAGGCGATGAAGATTGAAGGTATGTCTTTTATTCTTCCTGAACCTTATGTCAATGAAATTGCATTTTTTATTTTGCAAATTGGTTTGTAAGTGCAAGCCCGTAGAGGTTTTGTTGATCTGAATGCCCAGAAACTGAGAAACATCACCAATGTGTCTCGTATAAAACTGTTACTCAAGTATTTTGAGGAGCTCAGCATTATTCGATGGATAATATCTAGTTATGAGGATATCTTCAACTTATATGTGAACAAAAATGTGAATATTCATTGAGATAGTGGTTGGCCGAGCTTTAGCAAAACCAAGATGATGGAGATGAGTAGAGAGAGCAGCATACCACTTTTGGGGAGCTTGTTTGAGACTACATTTTTTGTTTGAATGAGATGCACATAATTAGGAATTGGGATCTACAAAACCATTTGGTTGGGACATGTAAACCTTTTCAATGAGTTTTTCATGAAGAAAGACATTAGAGACACCAGGTTGTATGATTCGCCAGGAACTAAGAAATCTGCAAATTGTTGGCATCTTAACAATAGTGGCTGAAAGTGTTCTGTAGTCAACGTCATATTCTTGCTTATGGCTTTGAGCAATAAGATGTGCTTTGTGTTGAGCAACAGTGCCATCGGAGTTGTATTTAGTTTTGTAAACCTATATGCTTCAAGTAGGTTTTGATTAGGAGCTAGTGGAACAAGAATCCAAGTTCCATGTGTTTGAAGAGCTTGAAATTTTTGTGACATTGTCTTATGCACTATTCATCTTTAATTGTTTGTGAATAATAGGAAAGATCCATCATCTGATTAATGGTGTGCTCTAAATCAAAGAATTGTTTTGGTTTCAAGTTCCTTGTTTCAAGTTGAGTAATCATGGAATGAGTTGAATTACATGTGGGTGGTTGAAGAGGTGAAGTGGGTAAACAGCCATACCTGTTCAACCGGGCCCCCAAACTGACTCTCCATTAAGTTTTTTTTGTCATTTTATCAGAGCCACCTGGCAATAGCAACCTCTGATGGATTCTTCCTCCTCAAACTCTCATTATATCATTCAACAATCTGTTGATTCTCTCCACAAGATAATGGAAACCAACATTCCTGCACCTCTCAAATTCTTGATGACATACAACAAGAATGTAACAAATACCCCACATATGAAAATTACCCCATATGGAGGTACAAATTCTCAGACTCTTCTCTGCAAACGAATTTGAGTCATAGGCTCATTTCAAGCACATTACAAACTCAAAAACTATGATAAACCCTCACCATTATCGTCAACTCATAGGATCACTTCAATACCTCATTGTCACTAGACCCAACATCATCTTTACTGTTAACTTAGGAGTCAATATATGCACAATCCCACCATCATTCATTATCAGCTACTCAAACGACTTCTAAGGCATCTCAAAGGGACTCCCTAACATGGTTTTCCCATAACATCTAGATCTCTACAATTTCAAGCCTATGGAGATGCAGATTGGACCAGTGACAACACTAACCAAAAATCAACTACCGGCTTCTGCATTCTTCTTGGCCCAAATTTAATTTCCTGGTCAGCTAAGAAGCAACCAACTATAACCAAATCATCCACAAAGGCGTTGTGCAATTGCTTCCACCACTACAAAAATTGTCTAGCTGAGAAGGTTTCATACGAGACACGATGTTAATTTGGTACCACCACGTCGTGCAATTACTTCAGGATCTCACTAGAAAAATCACTCCCACAACCATGATCTACAGTGACAGTACATCAGCTATCGCTTTAGCTTACAATCCATTGTTTTATGCTTATAGAAATTGATTATCACTTCATAAGAGATCACCTTAAACTCAACAACATCACTCTCCAACTACCATTACAACAAACCAAACTGTCGGTGTTCTCACCAACTCCCTGCCAAAAACTCGCTTGCAATCATCTCTTAATCACCAAACTGGCGCTCCATTCCTTTGATCCTCCGTTTGAAGGGGGTAAGCAACCATACCTGCAGCTCTACTATTCCTCCATTCTTCGAGGCTCTGCGTCTCCAGCTCCTCAGCGCCGCTGGATGGGGGCCTCTCGAGCTAGGGCTTACCATGTCTTGTCCCCGGCATTAATGTTTAAATTAGCGCATATTATATTTACCTTTATGCTATATTACAAGTATGCCATCTCAAGGGTCTATTTAAGTAACAGATAATTTAATATAAATCTTATTTGAGTTTGTTAAAGAAAGAAAAGCTCTGTGGCCTTCCTGTACTTCTCCTCTTTCCATTAAGTTCTTGTCAGTAACTGCACTTGTTGTGGAGAGTGATAACTTGGAGGAGAATTTGGAGCAGGAGGAGAGACTACGGATGGAAGATTATTGGGAAAGGATGGAGGATGAGAAGTAGATCGAGTTTTGCAGCTGAGAGGTGCCTGTTGTTAAAAGAACTTGCGTAATTGATGGTGATAAGAAGTAGAAACATTAGGGTATTTGATTTGGAAAAAGATATTTATTAAAGAGTTGATGAAAGATAAATAGCTTGTCAATTGGGGGATGGTAACATTTAGCGGCATTTACATACATACCACCCAATTCTTATGTATTTACATGTCTAACACCTAAAGGTCAATTTTTACATTTATATTTTATAAGCACATCAAAAATACCGCCATTTGAACTTTTAAAAAGTGAAGATCATGCATAGTTATGGTGTATGTATGTAATTCTTCCTGACATTTATAATTGTTGTAATGAGAGGCATATCCAAGAAGGACATGTTGCGTAGATTTTGGTGATGACTTATATTTTAAGTGCTAGCAAATAGAAAAAGAGGATGCTCTGGACTTTGATTATAGAGATGTGGATAGGGATAGAGATTGCGTTTGTTGAAGAAGTTATTTGATTTATAAGGCAAATAATGGAGAAAAGAATGAGGGAGACTAGCTTTTAAGTAGAAGTGTGAGTACTTTTAATGACTTGACTATTCTTGCATTCAGCTACTAGTTTTCTTCAGTTGTATTAGAGAATGTTTTGGTGAAGTGTGTTGATATATGCACCTCCAACATTGGGTCTTCAGAGTTTTAATTTGTAAATTGAGCTATCATTCAATCATTTTGTATTGAAATAAATTTGGAGGTTAATTCGGAGATTTATTTTCATTGGAAAAACCAAAACAAAAGCGAGAATTCATCATCAGACAGTACATAATATTTATGACCTTATTTTGAAATTATGGGTGATGATCCCCATAATCTTAGTTTATAATAGCTAAAGGAAATGAAGCCTAAGATAGAGATGAAAATGATAATTTGTGAGCTTTTTCTGAACTACAGAGAAAATTAGAAATTGGTGTGGTAGGAATATGTAAATTAGAATTTTGCTTATAGCACTACAAAGATGGGTATGACACAGCTTGCTATGCCATTTTGAGATATCAAAAAGCTATGAGATAGGGGTGTCAAAAATTTACCCAATAGGCCAACTTGACCCCAACTCGACTCAAATAAACCGGGTTAAGGTTGACGCATATAAATTTTTTGTCGCGTTTGTCTTAAAAAGCTTAACCTGTTTAGTTTTTCAAGTTATTTTTACGTTGACCTACCAACCCGAAAATGACCTGAACTTAATTAACTTGAAATTAACCCGCTAACCTGTACTTGGTCAAGTTGTTTCGGGTTGGGTCAATTTCAGGTTTGACCCAAAGTCAATCTAACACCCCTTAGTTAGAGATGATTGTGCTAACAGTGGAATGGGTGAAGGACGATCATTAGCTTGAAATAGGATAGTGCCCATTACTACTCAAACCCAATAGCATGACTCAACTAATATTCCAATTTTGAATTTGATAGTAATTTGCATCAAAATAGACTGAACGGTGACTATCATAACTTGATTAATTGAAATAAGGTTAAGAGAGAGATGCAAAAAAATGATGAATTTTGGAGAGTTAGAGCTTTACCGGATGGAGGGGTAAAGCATTGGTACCAATATGACCAATTTACGTACATTCCACGTACTTCTTGTGTATTTACATATATAACACCCAAACTTTCATATGACATCAAAATTCTCACTATTTTAACTTTTAAACAAGTGAAATACAACTTTTCATGCATCAGTTTATATGTAAAAATTGAAGTTTAGGTGTTAGATATGTAAATACATGGGAATTAAGTAGTGTGCATGTAGANTTCACTATTTAACTTTTAAACAAGTGAAATACAACTTTTTAGGCATCGGTTTATATGTAAAAATTGAAGTTTAGGTGTTAGATATGTGAATACATGGGAATTAAGTAGTGTGTATGTAGATGTTCATCTTTTTTTTTTTTTTTTTTTTTTTTTTTTTTTTTTTTTTTTTTTTTTTTTTTTTTTTTTTTTTTTTTTTTTTTTTTTTTTTTTTTTTTTTTTTTTTTNGTTATCTCATACCGGGATGTAATGGTTTAATATATATATTTATTTTTTTCAGGGGAAATTAATTTTCAAAACGTCGAACTTTCAATCTCTTCTCCTGAACTTCAGAGCTTCAGGGTTTACAACTCGAGTCTATTTTTATTTTTTCTGATCGAAGAACTGACATATAGTAGTCACAAGTTATTTATTTAATTTTTTTAANTGCATGTAGATCTTCCTCTTTTTTTTTTTTTTGTGAGATTTGTTAGAAAATATTGTTATCTCATACTGGGATGTAATGGTTTAATATATATACTTATTTTTTTTCAGGGGAAATTAATTTTCAAAACGTTGAACATTCAATCTCTTCTCCTGAACTTCAGGGCTTCAGGGTTTACAACTCAAGTCTATTTTTATTTTTTCCGATCGAAGAACTGACATATAGTAGTCACAAGTTATTTATTTAATTTTTTTAAGAAATATTTTAAAACTTGGATCTAAGTTTTATTTTTTCTGAAATATTGGAAGTTCCTCGAATTTAGAATGATTAAACTTGTAATGTTATAATGGAATTCAGCTGACTTGGATTGTAAGTGTATTTTTTGTTCACTTTTTGACCTTTTTTTTCATCGGCCTCTGTTGTTCTTCTTCACTTTGCATATTTGAGAGCAGTAGATGCTTTGCAATATTNTAAGTTTTATTTTTTCTGAAATATTGGAAGTTCCTCGAGAAAATTTAGAATGATTAAACTTGTAATGTGATAATGGAATTCAGCTGACTTGGATTGTAAGTGTATTTTTTGTTCACTTTTTGAGCTTTTTTTTCATCGGCCTCTGTTGTTCTTCTTCACTTTGCATATTTGAGAGCAGTAGATGCTTTGCAATATTTACAATTGTTTGGTTTAGTTTGCAATTTTATTATGAATGATTGTCTATAATTACGATCCCAAACATAAACTCTAAAGAAGAAATATACCATATTGTTCACTTTATTAGTAAAACAAAGAGTGCGTTTGGGACAAAGGTGCGTGTGCACATCACACAATTGGGTGAACGTGCGTGTCCAAATGGCGGATCTCCATCTCTCCACTTTGCGTTCACCACAATGGACTTAGAACGCTTTGCCAAGCGAGGCTTATGTGTGATGGTCGTCAGAAAGTTGTGGTCTTTTTTTTCTTAGAAAAATAAATTTATAATAGTCATCTTATTTTTTTTAGCAGTATTCAGCTGCAGCAGACCCAAGCATGCCCTAGTATAGTATAAGCTAGTTTTTTAGCTATGCCTCGATATACTATATAAATTCTTGGGGATATTGATTCAAGGAAACTATTTATAAATGCATTATAATTATCAATAAACATATTGAATGACCATAATTATATGAGACTGACCCTATTGAATATTCTTTAAACGTTATTCAGCTTCAGGATCAAAAACTGTTCCTCTTATAATCTACCACTGAATGCCATCCTTCTTCATGCACTCAACTTAATCTTCATCCTGTTAATAATTCTGTAAAATTTAAGTTCTATAACTTTCTTCTCTGTCCTCTCATCTAAGTATCTGTTACAACATTCATAATTCTATTAAATTTGATGNTAGAAGAAATATACCATATTGTTCACATTATTAGTAAAACAAAGAGTGCATTTGGGACAAAGGTCACACAATTGGGTGAACATGCACATCCAAATGGTGGATCTCCATCTCTCCACTTTCCGTTCACCGCAATGGACTTCGAACGCTTTGCCAAGCGAGGCTTATGTGTGGTGGTTGTCAGAAAGTTGCAGTATGATTTTTTCTTAAAAAATAAATTTATAATAGTCATCTTAGTTTTTTTAGCAGTATTCAGCTGCAGCAGACCCAAGCATGCCCTAGTATAGTATAAGCTAGTTTTTTAGCCATGCCTCAATATAATATACAAATTCTTGGGGATATTATCCATATATATTCTTGGGGATATTGATTCAAGGAAACTATTTGTAAATGCATTATAATTATCAATAAGCATATTGAATGACCATAATTATATGAGATTGACCCTATTGAATATTCTTTAAACGTAGTTAAGCATCAGGATCAAAGAATGTTCCTCTTATAATCTACCACTGAATGCCATCCTCCTTCATGCACTCAACTTAATCTTCATCCTGTTAATAATTCTGTAAAATTTAAGTTCTATAGCTTTCTTCTCTGTCCCCTCATCTAAGTATCTGTTACAATTTTCATAATTCTATTAAATTTGATGATGATATAATGTCGTCATGAGGCATGGATAAAGGCAAATGAACAGTCAATGAATGAGGAGCTGCAAGATAAAAAAAAAACAATACTATCAAAATCACTCGCCCCGCCGTAATGGGATTCCCCGTCGTCGTCCAAAGATAACAACATCGAGTTTCATATGTTTCACATTGGGTTATATCAAATCCATCTACTTGTTTTTCCTTTGCATTCCTTTTGTTGAATTCACAAGATCGTCAAACACCTTGATTATAATCTTTGTGATTGCTGTCTTCGATCATTAAGATTTTACTTATTGCATTCAAGATTTGTCTCAAGCTAAGTTTTTTTTTCCTTTCTTAATCATTTTTTCTTTTCAATATTATGCCACAAGTATTCATAAGCTGTTACATCTCGATGTTGATTGCAATGCTAGTCTGATCGGATATTGTAATGATACGATATTATCATATGATTAGTTTTTGTATTAGGTTAATAAGAGAAGTTAATTATTAGTGTCAATGAGATTCTTATACTTCTGCAAATAAATTTCATTTGGAGACATTAGATAATGGGAAAAAGAATGTGGTCAGTTTTTTCATTTAACTGTGCTTCTTCTTCTACTCATCTTCCTTTTAGAGTTGTCAGCATCCTTGAATTATCATGTATTGTTCTCAATCTATGTTTTTTTTTTCTTTCTGCCTCATCTCCTTAATTTCTAGAGTTGTCGGCATCCTCAAATAACTGATTATCAAGATTCAAGGAAAGGTTAGCATTGATGTCCTAGTGAATGAAGATTTTTACCCTAAAGAGGAGCTGGCAGTATCTCTTAGCCATTATTGTAATGCGTGGTTGGATTGATTGTTTTAGATGAAGGAGCATGAAACTATTTACTCAAAATTTAAGGGGGTGAACGACTTCTATAATCTGTCATCATTGGACAATTTAATATTAAAATTCTTATATTATAAGTTTCTTCAAATTTGGACTTTGGCTAAATTTATCATCTGTTCAAAGGTGCTCGTGGAAAGCTCATTTGTGAACAGTTTGTGTTCGACTCCCTATAGAGTGTTGTATACACAAAATTTATCAGCATAAATCTTAAGGCAATCGAATGACCCTGATGGTGGTCAGAAAATCAAGACATCCTACCGTCCAACATGTGATTGTGTGATCAGGATTGACCGATGCGCTATTGCAGAGAGTCGATCGGGGGACCACACCTATAGTCCCAATCGATTAAGACGAATGCAAGAGTCTTTGATTGCAAGCTAGTCGATCGATCTGCTTTTGCTACAGCGGGCAAGATCGTCATTCAACCGACGCCTCAATTGATCGACATTTACTTTGAAAGGCGTGGCTGCTACTCACGACTGGTATACTGAGCTTAGCAAATTCAAGCAAGCCGACCGACTAATTATCACTATACTAGAATTCAAATTGTAATACATATTTGGTATACAATATATATGATTAATTAGAATATCAATTGTATTAATAACGGTGAATTCTTGACATAAAGGGACCTCTTCCCGTTCTCTCTACAGTGAATTCTTGACATATTCTCTACTCCAATTTTCCTATTTTGTCCGGTTCTAACTCTCGAGGCGTGTTCACAAAAGAAATTTACAATTCAAAAATGTGTGTTCTATTCATTTGCTAATCAAGTTAAACTAAAACAATTTATTTAAACTTAATTTGTAAACAAGCATATCATTACCATATTTTTTTTAGCTTGATTTATTAAAAAAGCATAACATAAACAAAATATTTGAACCTGATTTGTAAATGTGTCAAACAACTTCATTTGATCATGTCTCACATATTTTTGGTTTAAAATTAATAATTAAATAATATATATTATATATTCATTTATTTATTTATTTTAGTATATTGTGTTTTTAATATATAATGAGTTTTTGCTTTAATTTCATTTGGAAAGGATTGATTGTTAGTTGGAAAAATATGAAGCTAAAAAATCTCTATTGCTTTTTGGAAAGTTTAGGGTTCTACCATCTATAAACAATAAGAAAACAAAGTTTTATTGTCTAGCTTTGTTCCTTAAATGCTTGAACTTATAACCATTGGTCATATTATATGGGTTATTGCTAAAGGCTGCCATATTAAAAAAAGAATAATTACAAACATACCACCCAAAATATTGATATTTGCAAAGTAATCACTCGAGTGATTTTTTTGAACTGCCAAAGAGATGTTTTTACTTGTGTCAAGATCAAACTATTGAGAATGTGATGAAAATGAAAAATATGCGTTGGGGTTTTACCGTAAATTTTGATAATTGAGCGCGATTTTATAAAAATGGATGGAGGGGGATGATTGATTTGTAAATAGCAAGTTTTGGGTGGTCTTTATGTAATTGTTTCAATTAATATATATATTTTTTTAAATAAACAACATTATGATCCCTCTTTTTGAGCTGGGATCAAATGAGCCGAATACGAACAAACATTCAACTCTCTAAAATTCAGCCAGTTCACCCTCCAAATTTCTCAACACAGGAAATTCAATTTAGTTTCAATTTTTAATTTTTAGTATTTTAAATAAAAATTAATCAAAAATAGAATGAATTTAGCTCTCAATTACTTGAAAGAAATTGCATCAATCGTTTATATTTCGAGCTCAAAAAGTGTGTTCGTGTTCGGCTCGTTTGATTAGCGAGCCGAACACGGGCCGTTCAC
>JXCR01017363.1:115131-129704 GCA_002079205.1 Phalaenopsis hybrid cultivar
CATCACACAACCAATTCTTTTTCAAAAAAGGGCAGGCTATGAGGTGTATTTGTGTAATTAATCAAATTATTGAATTAAAAAAAAAATGGCCTTGACGTTGCTTTCTCCACGAGTGGATTTAGACTTATTTTCTTACATTCATAAATATTTGAGGATTCAACAATATGGACTCGGCTAGATCAACATGAATGTGCACGGCTGGTGACTTCATTGAGGAAGAAAATGATTTCTTCTTAACAAGTTGGCTACAAATGAGTATTCAATTATAGTGAAATGAGATTACTTGTCCTATTTATTTTTCAGAAAATAATCAATAGGACTTGTTATATATATTATATATGGTCTCATGAAGAAGAAATTATTACGTACGAGCACTGTACATATGGAAAATAGTGGATATATTGAGAGGTCGCGTCATATACATGTGAATTTGTTGTGATTTGACATATCCATCCATCGTTGTACGTGCATCCATATATTTGACATCGCCATCCACCATTATTTGTGCATCCAGATGTCCGCACGTAATATTCCTTTTTCCTCGGGAAGAGATAGTTTTATGAAGTTCTTATACTTAAAATCATTAAACTAAAATCGCATAGTTTCTCACTCTAAATCATTCCTTTCTCTCTCTCATATTTTTCTCGTCCACGTTCTCAACTAAAATGTTCATTAAATTGTGCTCATTTTAAACCAAAAAATAAGCAAAAGGAAAAGGATTCAAAGATGACTAAGTGAAAGACTCAAGTCTCTAAAGTCAAAAGTTACTTAAAGGCACTTCCACTCCTACGAGAACTCAACTTCAGCTTTAATAACCTAACTTCAATCAACTCAGCAAAAACGTCAAAGATTAAAATTAAGTACATGAAACTTAAAACAGTGAAAATCTGATCTGAAATCTAGCTTAGGGTTTCAACCACTCACTAATTCTCTAACGAAGCCTTTAAGCGAAACTTAAGGTTAGATCATATATTCTAAGTAAATAGGTGAAGGGAGATAGAACACAGCATAAATGAGATCAACAAACTCCAAAAAGTTAGGCTAAGTCTAATGACAAGTTGACATCTAAAGAAAAGTCTTACTATTCTTCCACCAAATTGCTATTAAAATATTTCAACATGAAATCAACTTAAATATTTGTTTATTAATTCATCAATTTCATCTTGACACTTTCAATTTCAATGCTAATGAGTTCTCATAAACATAAATCCCTCAACCTCTTCAATTGACATAAAATTTTGACAAATTTTGGTGAAATTGACACCAAATATATTAATAAACCCAAAGAGGCATTTACAAGCACACTCCCCAATTCCTTNTTGGGGCTTAAGTGCTTTGTGTCAATCAAATTATAAGTGTTTCCAAGGGTAAATAGACAATAATTACTTTGGGAAAATGTTTGCTTAGCTCTATGAGCACATGACATGATTTTGGTGATTGCAAATTATACTTAACAAATGAATGATGATTTTTTTTAAGTGGACTAATGATTTTTTGAGCTAATGATTATAGGTAATAAGTATGTCATCAAGAGGATTCATATGAAGGAAGATCTATGGATTAATTAAAAAAAATAGAAGCGTATCTTTTATATGTAAAAGATTCACATGAAAAAAATATCATAGATCATATGAACAAATAAGTGAAATAGATTAAGATTTAAAAAAGAAAACTTTAAAACATTATAAAACAAAGTCAAACATATATGTTTATGCTAAGTCAATTACCTTTTGATATACTATCTATAATACCAAAAGTAATTTATAACATAAAAATCTTTTGAAAAAATAGATTCTGAATATATAAAATCAAATAATAAACTTAAAATAGAGTTAGCAAGCCTCTACAAAGCTTTATGGGTGGGTCTTTGTAAGGTTTGCATTGCTCTTTAAAAATTTTGACCTTAAAAATAAATATGATATTTTCACAAAATATTGCAAGCCTCCATAATTTTTTGTTGCTCTGCAAAAATCAAAATCCGAAGAAATTTTAATGATGCATTTGGCCCATTTGAATTAGAAGATAGAGATTTCAAGGATTTCAAATGTAATCTTAGTAGTAAACATATATATGAAATAGAGTTAATTAATTTTTTTATCCTTCAACCTCAAAAATTACAAGCCCAAACCACCTAATATATGTAGTATCTTAAGGGTTCATGTTTAAGAGCTCCTATCATTGCATAGTTTACAACTTTTAGCTTCCTCTCCTCTAGTTTTAGTACCTAAAAAAATTTCTCACAAAAATTTTTCTGAAGTAAAGCTAAGATAAAATCAATTGAATGTTCTCTGATAGTTTGATATCATGCTAAGCTTAGCTTTTTCATGAGCAGTCATCTACATGTGTAAGAAGCAACTTGTTCGTTGTATTTTCTTATGTTCTATTTTGCATTTTTATTTTGTTGTTATAGTGGATATCCTGAAGAAAGTTCCACTTACCAAGAAGAATGAAGGTTGAGAAGCTTGGCGTGTGGAAGTTAGTCTCAAGATATAGATAAATTGTAAGGACCTCTCCACCATTGTAGTAACAATTTTCAATTTAGTGTGATTTGTGCAAAAAATTAGGTATGGTGGACATCTAAACATAAATGTATGCTTCGACTGAACCACATAAAAATATTAAATATTTGTATGATTTTCACTTTTGTATATTCATATGATCGGTTTGCTTTACATGAGTTTACATTATATGTTTGTGGGCGAATGTCTTAGATTTCATACACATTTCACACGTGTTGACATTGCATTAAACCATACACCCAAATGACCCAAAACATGAGCACGCCCCAAGACCTGCTAACAAGATCCATGAATGAATTCAGATTAGGTTCAACTATACAGGCAGTCAAATAGAGGGGACTCAATTTTCCCTAAATACTTCTAAATCGTTACTTGAAGGTGAAAATTTTGCCTAACAACTAATTAAAGAGAAGCAAACTACGAAGTTGATCGTCTTCCTATTGGCAATTTTGTCTTGGACCCAACATTCTATACAACTATAGGGGACAGCATGGCACAACTACAAGATCTGACATGATATTATGTACTTTTAAGTAACTTCGATATTTGTATTAAATTCCTTTCAAATCTTCTACAAAAGTCAAGAATATCCAGTAATCTATAAATAAGTGGTCAAACGTTTGATAAATAAAAGAGAAGAAATCTGATGGCATCCATGCATATATTTATGATTCATATTTATATATATATATATACCATTTAATATATTTCATAACCATACATATACAAAAATCCATTCACTTGATGCTCCAAATAATTTATCTATAATCACACTATAGTACAAGTATTGTTAATTATAGGGTTAAAGATTTAGGTTATGAAAGTGCATTAACCATCTTGAGAATGAAAATTTTTCTTATTAGATATATTTTATTTGTTGCCAAAGTTTTTCATATATGGTAGATAGAGCTTTCTTTACACTAGTTATGGCTCTCTTATTCAATATGTTAATACTCATTATCAATGAATAATTGTCTATTCAAGCAAACACAGTCTTCTCAGAGTATAAGTATTAATTAAATTCAAAAAATAGGTTTTTGCAAAATTCTTTAGAATATATAATACTCAATTTGAAATTTCTAATCCCTAAAGTCGTTGTCAAATAAATCTATTGATCCTCACTTTGTTTTCTTCATATGACATTTACTCCTAATTGTCTCGTAAAACTCTAAAATGCCTAGCTTCAATCAAACTTGTCAGAGAAAAGCACGTACGTAATAATGTACACCAAAATAAGGACATCCCATAAGAAGAACACTAAAAAACACAATAGAGTTTACATCGTTTAGTGAGATCCCCTTACATCCACAATATCATATGATATATATATATATATATATATATATATATATATATATATATATATATATATATATATATATATANCTCTATAATCACACTATAGTACAAGTATTGTTAACTATAGGGTTAAAGATTTAGGTTATGAAAGTGCATTAACCATCTTGAGAATGAAAATTTTTCCTATTAGATATAGTTTATTTGTTGCTAAAGTTTTTCATATATGGTAGATAGAGCTTTATTTACGCTAGTTATGGCTCTCTCATTCAATATGTTAATACTCTTTATCAATGAATAACATACAACGCCTAATGAATGTCTGATCAAGCAAACACAGTCTTCTCGGAGTATAATTATTAATTAAATTCAAAAAAGAGGTTTTTGCAAAATTCGTTAGAATATATAATACTCAATTTGAAATTTCTAATCCCTAAAGTCATTGTCAAATTAACCTGTTGATCCTCGCTTTGTTTTCTTCATATGAAATTTACTCCTAATTGTCTTGTAAAACCCTAAAGTGCCTAGCTTCAATCAAACTTGTCAGAGAAAAACACATATTTAATTGTAATAATGTACACCAAAATAAGGACATTCCATAAGAAGAACACTAAAAAACACTATAGAGTTTACATGGTTTAGCGAGATCACTTTACATCCACAATATCATATGATATATATATTCGCTAGTCTATAAACAGAAATATTACATAAATCTTTACCATAAAAATTTTTCTTCTTCTTCTTCCTCTCTCCTTCTCTCTCTCATTCTCTCCTCAAACTTGAGCAAGATCCCACCATCTACAATGCTCACCAAAAATAAAGAAAAGCTTATTTCTTTCTATGTCAACCCATCCTCCTAATCACTAGCCACTGTGACCCTTATTAATTTTCTCTTAAAAATGTCGCTTACTTCCAAAGATCAAATTCGGTTCTTTAGTCATATATTGTAAATCACCTAAGAATTAAACATCAACAAAGTTAACATCTAATCTCTTATAACTCCATTAGCAATTTCTTCAATCTCTTCCTCTACACATAGCTAAATGAAATATAAGAACGAGCGATGTCTCTA
The DNA here is from genome assembly GCA_002079205.1 of Phalaenopsis hybrid cultivar. Classification (NCBI taxonomy): domain Eukaryota; kingdom Viridiplantae; phylum Streptophyta; class Magnoliopsida; order Asparagales; family Orchidaceae; genus Phalaenopsis; species Phalaenopsis hybrid cultivar. The sequence continues at coordinate 120,022 of JXCR01017363.1, forward strand.
ATCATTAATTTGCTTCTCTTTCTATAGAGTAACATGCGAAAACTTTACAAATAATACTAAAAAAAACCAAGTGTGAATATGATCAAAAAAAATTTGTGGCCTTCAAATTTGTTCCGATCATTCTAAAAATTTTCAAAAATCTAAAATGTTTCAAGTCAAACTTGTATGATAGAAGCATGAAAAAATTGAGCTCCACCAAAAAACCAAAACATTGAGATTGCATGACCAATTAAAATCAGGATGTACCTCCTCAATTAGAGGGATAAGAGAAAATTTTTTTCCTTATAAAATTCCCTTTGCACAACTTCTCATCTCTAAAATGCAAAGGCTTATGGTTTTATTACCATGCTCTCAAATATCAATACCCAAAGTTGTCACGCACTTGTACTCAAAGCCCAACTTATCGTGGTCTATTTGCCCAAATTTGATGTCTATAAAATTCTAAGACTTTAATTATTATTTATTTATCCCATTCAATNATTCTCCCTTAAAAATGTCACTTACTTCCAAAGATCAAATTCAGTTCCTTTGTCATATATTGTAAATCACCTAAGAATTAAACATCAACAAAGTTAACATCTAACCTCTTACAACTCCATTAGCCATTTCTTCAATCTCTTCCTCTACACATAGCTAAATGAAATATAAGAATGAGCGATGTCTCTATTCATTAATGTGTTCCTCTTTTTATAGAGTAACATGCGAGAACTTTCACAAGCAAACAAAAACAAAAACCCAAGAGTGAATATGATCTAAGAAATTGGTGGCTGTCAAATTTGTTCCGATCATATTAAAAATTTTCAAAAATTTAAAATGTTTCAAGTCAAACTTGTATGATAGAAGCATGAAAAAATTGAGCTCCACCAAAAATCAAAACATTGAGATTGCATGACCAATTAAAATCAGGATGTACCTCCTCAATTAGGTAAAATTATTGCGTCCGCGCACCGCACACAGAGATGCATGCGGTGGGCCAATAAAAACTTTTCATTTACCAAAAAGTGTATGTCAGTGGGCCTACTTTTAAATTTTTTTTTTAAAAAATTTCATTGGACGACGCGCGCGAGAATAATCCCTCCTCAATTAAAGGGATGAGAGAAAATTTTTTTCCTTATAAAATTCCCTTTGCACAACTTCTCATCTCTAAAATGCAAAAGCTTATGGTTTTATTACCATGCTCTCAAATATCAATACCCAAAGTTGTCGCGCACTTGTACTCAAAGCCCAACTTATCTTGGTCTATTTGCCCAAATTTGATGTCTATAAAATTCTAAGACTTTAATTATTATTTATTTATCCCATTCAATATTCATATTCGAATATCAAAATATAAAAAATTGACCCGGCTCCATAACCCTTCAGCTCTTTTAATAAAAAAAATCAATTTTATTTTCATTAATTGTATATTTAATCTAAAAGTTATAATTAATTTTTACTGCACCTAACCAAACAATTAAAACAACAAATTTTATTATTGTAAGAAGAAAAATCAANTAAAAAAATCAATTTTATTTTCATTAATTGTATATTTAATCTAAAAGTCATAATTAATTTTTACTGCACCTAACCAAACAATTAAAACAACAAATTTTATTATTGTAAGAAGAAAAATCAAATGGGGCCTTATAATCTCCCAAAAAATTACATCTCAGAAGGTTTTAGAGAGAGAGAGAGGTTTTAGAGAGAGAGAGAGAGGAAGGCCGGCGCCCATCTAATTTCCATTATTCCAAAAATNTGGAAGGTTTTAGAGAGAGAGAAGCTTTAGAGAGAGAGAGAGAGAGGAAGGCCGGCGCCCATCTAATTTCCATTATTCCAAAAATGTCCGACCTTTGCCGGCTTTTTAAGACGCTCTCCGCTTGATGACTTTGTCATCTTCTTCCTCCTTTCTCCATATATCTATCCCACCTTCTTCCCCTCTCCACAACTCAGTTCTCAAATGGCGAAGAAGAAACAGAGCACCCCTGCTTCCACTTCTGAAACAAACAACTGTAACAGAGGAAACTTAAACGGCATTGAAAAGGTGAGGAGGACGAGGAAAAGCGTGCCGAGAGAATCTCCATCTCGGAGGAGCTCCATTTATCGTGGCGTTACAAGGTTCTTTCTTTTTTTTCTTTTCTCTTTTCTCTTTTTGCAGATCTGTCCTCGTTTCCTTACACTGAAGGTGAAATGGAAATGGAAAAGATGTATGAATTTTTTTGAAATAAGGTTTCAGCGATTTGTTTGGTTGATGAAAATTTGTGTTTTTTTTTTTTTTGTTTTTGTTGATGAGAAATTTGAGTTTTGTTTCAAAGAGAGAGGATTAAACTTTTATTTTAGTTTTCGGTTTATGAAATCAGGAATCAGAAATGAATAAAAATGCTTTCTTTGATCTCTCTGTTCAAACTTTGTTTTCAAAATTGGATTTTTTCAGGCATAGGTGGACTGGAAGATATGAAGCTCATCTGTGGGATAAGAATTGCTGGAATCATTCGCAAAACAAGAAAGGAAGACAAGGTTTTTATTTGTATATATATTTATTTATTTATTATTTTTGTGTTTCTGAGATTATATTGTCATAATTAATACTTTGTTTTATGTTTTCTTTCTCACTTTTTCATTGCTGCTGTGGATGGAATTCGAATGCAATGCAGTTTATCTTGGTGAGTGTGATGAATTGTAAAGATGAAAAAACAATGGAGATAAACTTATAATTTAAGTTTTTATACTTTTAGAGAGATTTTTCTTAAGATTTCTTGCGCATATAGGAGCATATGATGATGAAGAAGCTGCAGCTCGGGCATATGATTTAGCTGCATTGAAGTATTGGGGGCAGGACACCATATTGAATTTTCCTGTAATTTATNATTTATTATTATTGTGTTCCTGAGATTATATTGTTCTAATTAATACTTTGTTTTATGTTTTCTTTCTCATTTTTTCATTGCTGCTGTGGATGGAATTCGAATGCAATGCAGTTTATCTTGGTGAGTGTGATGAATTCTAAAGAAGAAAAAACAATAGAGATAAACTTATAATTTAATTTTTTATATTTTTAGAGAGATTTTTCTTAAGATTTCTTGTGCATATAGGGGCATATGATGATGAAGAAGCTGCTGCTCGGGCATATGATTTAGCTGCATTGAAGTATTGGGGGCAGGACACCATATTGAATTTTCCTGTAATTTATATATATCTTTTTTTTATTTCTTTTCCCTTTTTCTTTTTATTAATATGATTTCTATTTGTATAAAAATGGCAGCTTTCAAACTACACAGCGGAGGTGAAANTTATATATTTTTTTTATTTTTTGTTCATCTGTTTTTATTTCTTTTCCCTTTTTTCTTTTTATTAATATGATTTCTATTTGTATAAAAATGGCAGCTTTCAAACTACACAGCGGAGGTGAAAGAAATGGAAGCGCAGTCCAAGGAAGAGTATATTGGATCCTTAAGACGGTAAAATCACGGCCAAAAATATAAAAATGGATTATCACAATAAAATAATTGATTAATTATCATCATATTATATTATTTTATTTTTTTTAAATGCAGGAAGAGCAGTGGCTTCTCAAGAGGAGTCTCAAAATACCGAGGTGTAGCAAGGTTAGCATATTGTTTTTTTTTATTATTATTAAACATTTCTAAATATTCGCTAGAAAATATTATGTTCGGATAATCTGACTTGCGGATGAAGAGATAAATTACATCATGCCGTCGTCTGAAAATACAGACGGACGTAATATTTTCTCAAGCGAGAAAGAGCTTATATATATATATTTTTCTTTGATATCCCAATAATCTCAAAGCAATACAAGAGAATTAAGAGCTATATTTATCTAATAATTTATGCTTAAATATAATTAGATTGAAAGATAATGAGAATTAAGAAATTAAATCATTTTCATAATATAAATTACTCAAATAATTTATTTTTCTTTTTCAAGAAAATTGGTTTTTAAATTCTTATTAAGAAAATAAAGAGCCGAAACTTTGAAGGCCGAGCACATGAATCGGACGTCCACGTGTCACGTGTACATTTATATTTACTGCCTTTAAGGCGAGCAATACAATTATTACGGATGCATTTCTGACCGTTGGATTGGATTTAAAACCGGAGGATGGGTTACTTATGACGATGGAGTTAGTTGCGGTTTTGGTGGAATAGTTAGGATTGGCTCCTTTATTGTAGCCTCTAAGCAAGTTCTTGGTTGGTTACCTTCCAACCATTGAGAAGTTGTGATATAAATAAATTTATTTCACTTCTCCAATTGTGTAATTATTGCATCTTAATTTTTCATACATAATAGACCTTCTCAACAAATTATGCTAAAATATTCCTTTTTCTAGACCAATCAAATATTTAATGCATTAATTTTTTGTTTTTATAATAAAGTTCAAATTGATCGAATTTATTTTAAGATAAAAATAATATTAAATTTTGAATTACTCCTGTATCAAAATTATTTTTTTTTTTAAATTCTAACAATAAATTATTAAAATAGTCTCTGATTATTTATATGGAGACGTTTTAATCTCAAAGTTTATAGAAGTATCAAAATAGTCGTCAGACTCTTTAAATTGTGGCAGAAATAGTCCATATGGAGAACTATTACCGCTTAATTTTAAATTAGTCGGGAATTACTATGACACTTCTAAAAAAAATGAGACTAAAAATGTCTTATGTAAATATTCGGGACTATTTTGACAATTACTCAAAAATCTAATAATTTTGAGATGTATAAAACTTCCATTCCAACTCCTAGTAGGCCGCGAATGAGAGAAATTATTAAGTGTGAATATTGCACATAAAACTTTGTATAAATCATTACATTTACTCATTATAATTAATTAGCACATAACTATATAATAACTCTGTGTTCCATTTTTTTGGCTAAGTAGTGAGTATGCACATGTTTATTTTTATGCTCTCTCTCCTTATGAAAAAAATAAAAAAAAAGAGCACATAGCTAATATATATGCCTATGTTCTTTGATATATATATATATATATTCTTGTAGTCTATATGTGATGTCTACATAATAATTTTTTGTGCATGAGATGGCTACTAAAACATTCACTTTCAAATGAACATGTGAATAATGCAATAACTTGAAATGTTCTATAGGCATCATCATAATGGAAGATGGGAAGCTCGGATTGGTNATTTTTCTAGACCAATCAAATATTTAATGCATTAATTTTTTGTTTTTATAATAAAGTTCAAATTGATCCAATTTATTTTAAGATAAAAATAATATTAAATTTTGAATTACTCTTTTATCAAAATCATTTTTTTTTAAAATTCTAATAATAAATTGTTAAGATAGTCTCTGATTATTTATATGGAGATGTTTTAATCTCAAAGTTTATAGAAGTATCAAAATAGTCGTCAGACTCTTTAAATTGGGGCAGAAATAGTCCATATGGAGAACTATTACCGCTTAATTTTAAATTACTCGGGAATTACTATAACACTTCTAAAAAATTTGAGACTAAAAATGTCTTATGTAAATATTCGGGGACTATTTTGACAATTACTCAAAAATCTAATAGTTTTGAGATGTATAAAACTTCCATTCCAACTCCTAGTAGGCCACGAATGAGAGAAATTATTAAGTGTGAATATTGCACATAAAACTTTGTATAAATCATTACATTTACTCATTATAATTAATTAGCACATAACTATATAATAACTCTGTGTTCCATTTTTTTGGCTAAGTAGTGAGTATGCACATGTTTATTTTTATGCTCTCTCTCCTTATCAAAAAAATAAAAAAAAAGAGCACATAGCTAATATATATATCTATGTTCTTTGATATATATATATTCTTGTAGTCTATATGTGATGTCTACATAATAATTTTTTGTGCATGAGAAGGCTACTAAAACATTCACTTTCATATGAATATGTGAATAATGCAATAACTTGAAATGTTCTATAGGCATCATCATAATGGAAGATGGGAAGCTCGGATTGGTCGTGTATTTGGCAACAAATACTTGTATTTGGGAACCTACGGTATGTATGCCATTTTTGCGAGTTTAAATTTATATTTTTGCAACTTAAATAGACTTATTTTCTCATAACTTTTTATTTATTATACTTAAGGTTGACATGCTAGTCAATATATTTAAAAAAAAAAATGATAAATACTAGCTAGCTACTTCAATATATTTCATATTCGAAATTCAAATCTCTTAATTAGAAACATTAATTTCTACTTTAACTCCCCTCCCACTATCCTAAATAATTATGTGGGAAAGCTACCAATTGATAGATTTTGGACCAACCAACACCTCACTCTATTCAAAGTTTAATTTTGTAGTATGTATGAATAACTAAATATAAGTATTTTTGGAATTGTTTAAAGATAAATATTATTGTTTATTTATGTATTATATTCATCTCATATTAAATTCTATCATTTTAGAATCTATCCCAATCAATTTTGAGCTGAACTTTTACTTAGAATGTTATGTTTATCATGCCTCTAGTGAGCTTCATGCAATAAAAAGATCTATATATGAAAAATAAAATCAAAATCAAAGGATAGGTATTATTATTACAATTTAATTAAAATATACATAGCAATATTTGAAATATGCACGTGATCAATCGCGTATATAAACCGACCTTTGTTATAAATAAAGTTTGGTCGGTTAGCCTTACTATCATACTACTAGGGGTGTAAACGAGCGAGCCCAGGCTCAGCTCGTCTATATTTTGAGCTCAGAAAGTGTGTTCGTGTTCGGCTCGTTTGCTTAGCGAGGCAAATACGAGCTGTTCACGAAGTCATAAGAAGCTAAGAATTGGGGCAAGATTTTAAACTTCATTTTAATCTAATTTAATATTTTTATTATATTTTCTTCATTAATACTTTTAATTGATTATAAATCTTTGTAGCCTTGTAGTCANAAAGGTGTGGTGGCACATCACACATTGGGTGAACGTGCGCATCCAAATGGCGGATCTCCATCTCTCCACTTTCCGTTCACCACAACGGACTTCGAACGCTTTGCCAAGTGAGGCTTATGTGTAGTGGTTGTCAGAAAGTTCCGGTATATTTTTTCTTAGAAAAATAAATTTATAATAGTCATCTTAGTTTTTTTAGCAGTATTCAGCTGCAGCAGATCCAAGCATACCCTAGTATAGTATAAGCTAGTTTTTTAGCTATGCCTCGATATACTATATAAATTCATGGGGATATTGATTCAAGGAAACTATTTATAAATGCATTATAATTATCAATAAACATATTGAATGACCATAATTATATGAGACTGACCCTATTGAATATTCTTTAAACGTTATTCAGCTTCAGGATCAAAGACTGTTCCTCTTATAATCTACCACTGAATGCCATCCTCCTTCATGCACTCAACTTAATCTTCATCCTGTTAATAATTCTGTAAAATTTAAATTCTATAACTTTCTTCTCTGTCCTCTCATCTAAGTATCTGTTACAACATTCATAATTCTATTAAATTTGATGATGATATAATGTCGTCATAAGGCATGGATAAAGGCAAATGAACAGTCAATGAATGAGGAGCTGCAAGATAAAAAAAACAATACTATCAAAATCACTCTCCCCGCCGCTATGCAATTCCCCGTCGTCGTCCAAAGATAACAACGCCGAGTTTCATTTGTTTCGCATCGGGTTATATCAAATCCATCTAATTGTTTTTCCTATGCATTCCCTTTGTTGAATTCACAAGATCGTCAAACACCTTGATTACAATCTTTGTGATTGTTGTCTTCGATCATTAAGATTTTACTTATTGCATTCAAGATTTGTCTCAAGCTAAGTTTTTTTTTTTTTTTTCTTAATCATTTTTTTCTTTTCAATATTATGCCACAAGTATTCATAAGCTGTTACATCTCGATCTTGATTGCAATGCTAGTCTGATTGGATATTGTAATGATACGATATTATCATATGATTAGTTTTTGTATTAGGTTAATAAGAGAAGTTAATTATTAGTGTTAATGAGATTCTTATACTTCTGCAAATAAATTTCGTTTGGAGACATTAGATAATGGGAAAAAGAATGTGGTGAGTTTTTTCATTTAACTGTGCTTCTTCTTCTACTCATCTTCCTTTTAGAGTTGTCAGCATTCTTGAATTATCATGTATTGTTTTGTTCTCAATCTATGCTTTTGTTGTCTTTCTACCTCACCTCCTTTATTTCTAGAGTTGTCGGCATCCTCGAATAACTGATTATCAAGATTCAAGAAAAGGATAGCATTGAGTGAATGAAGATTTCTAATCCGCTAAAGCCAAAAGAGGAGCTGGCAAGATCTCTTACCCATTATTGTAATGCGTGGTTGGATTGATTGTTTTAGATGAAAGAGCATGAAACTATTTACTCAAAATTTAAGGGGGTGAACGACTTCTATAATCTGTCATCATTGGACAATTTCATATTAAAATTCTTAGAAGTTTCATCAAATTTGGACTTGGCGAAATTTATCATCTGTTCAAAGGTGCTAGTAGAAAGCTTATTTGTGAATAGTTTGTGTTCGACTCACTATAGAGTGTTGTATACACAAAAATTATCAGCACAAATCTTAAGGCAATCGAACGAGCCTGATGGTGCTCAGAAAACCAAGACATCCTACCGTCCAACATGTGATTGTGTGATCAGGATCGACCGATGCACTATTGCAGAGAGTCAATCGGAGGACCACACCTATAGTCCCAACCGATTAAGACGCATGCAAGAGTCTTTGATTGCAAGCTAGTCGATCGATCCTCTTTTACTACAGCGGGCGATATCGTCATTCGACCGGCGCCTCAACCCATCGATATTTACTTTGAAATGCGTGGTTGCCACTCACAGCTGGTATCCTTAGCTTAGCAAATTCAAGCAAGCCGACCGACTAATTACCACTATATTAAAATTTAAATTGTAATACATATTTCGTATAAAATATATATGATTAATTAGAATATCAATTGTATTAATAACGGTGAATTCTTGACGTAAAGGGACCTCTCCCCTTTCTCTCTACAGCGAATTCTTGACATATTCTCTACTCTATTTTTCTTCCTCCGTCCGGTTCTAACTCTCGAGACTTGTTTACAAAAGACAATTTACGATTCAAAAGTGTGTGATCTTTTCATTTGCTAATCAAATTAAACTAAAACAATTTATTTAAGCTTGATATGTAAACAAGCATATCATGACCATATTTTTTTTTAACTTGATTTATTAAAAAAAGCATAACATAAACAAAATATTTGAACTTGAATTGTAAATGAGTCAAACAACTTCATTTGATCATGTCTCACTTATTTTTGGTTTAAAATTAATAATTAAATAATATATATTATCTATTCATTTATTTATTTATTTTAGTATATTGTGTTTTTAATATATAATGAGTTTTTGCTTTGATTTCATTTGGAAAGGATTGATTATTAGTTGGAAAAATATGAAGCTAAAAAATCTCTATTGCCTTTTGGAAAGTTTAGGGTTCTACCATCTGTAATATTGTCTAGCTTTGTTCCTTAAATGCTTGAACTTATGACCATTGGTCATATCATATGGGTTATTGCTAAAGGCGGCCATATTAAAAAAAAGAATAATTACAAATATACCACCCAAAATATTGATATTTACAAATTAATCACTCCGATGATTTTTTTGAACTACCAAGCCGATGTTTTTACGAGTGCCAAGATCAAACTATTGAGA
>JXCR01017363.1:154559-194123 GCA_002079205.1 Phalaenopsis hybrid cultivar
GTTAATGTATTTGTGAGGAATTTGAGGAATGTGGAAAATAAAATTAAAAAAATTAAGGTTTTGTTGTTCATTTCGACATATCAAAGGCTGAGTTTGACATTTAAATTTTGCAAGGACTCATTTTTTTTCATACATTGTTGCTTAAAGAGCTATTTGATTTTCTTCAAAATGAATGCAGTGTAAAAGGAATGCAATATAGATATAAGTAACATATTGTATTTAGATATTTTAAATGTGCTCAGTTCTATGCAATAGAAATCCATGGCTTCATATTTTTTTATTTTGTTTGAAGAGAAAAGAATTTAATGTAAAATATATGTGTTAATAAGAGCGAGCGGCGATGACAGAGATAGCAAGTAGGGCTTGTGATAGTGATTGGGACGGCTGGCCAGATGCGTTAGGATACAATTGCCAGTGGCAGTGGCGAAGTGGTGGCGAGCAATGTACAATGACGGTCGGAGTCTGAGATGCCATGAACTAGAGGTGATGTCGGCTGACCAGGGTGGTAGTTTGGGCAACCGCGACAATGGCCACGAAGGATGCATCGGTGGTCGACAACGATGGGCTAGACAAGGTGCCATGGATGGCGGCGACAACATGTGATGGCAATGTTGTGGTTAGTCATGGTGGTTGTGCTGGCGTGATGATCGCCACTATTTGTAATACTATTTGTAACGTATTTGGAAATTGCTCAAATTTAAGGAATTTCCCATATGCTCAAAGTCAACTAGGAGCTGCATTTTTTGAAGTTGTTGTAATTTTACAATAAATTTTGTGAAAATGAATATGATGATAATGAATATGACGAACATGAATATGATGATTTTGAACAATTTGTGAAAATGAATATGATGATATACTCATTAATATCTTACATTGGTTGATTTGAAAAAAAATAAATTTATTTTAAGATGAACATAATATAAGCGTTGATTAATTATTCATATATTGTGCTCATTTAAAAAAAATTAAGAAAATGAATATTAATTTAATTTTAATCAACACACTGGGCTATGACATAGCCAAAGAATTTCTGGCTCAACATTTAATCGCCAAATTAATTTTGTTTCCCAACTGTACTCCAGGAAAAAAATGACCCATAGTTTGATAAATATCATGGGGAAATGTCCAACCGCCAATCATTAAATGAATTGAGATTTTAATTTCAGTTAATTACTATGCATAAGTGTCACCTTCAACTAATTAAGAATCAGCAAAAAAAAAAAATTACATACATACCAATATTTATTATGAATTTACATGTCCAACATCAAAAGTTAGATATCTACACTTTTCACATCTTCATGTCATAAATGTATACATAAAAATGTGCATTTCACTTTTAAGAGTTAATGGTTGTGATGTCTTTTTAATGTGATGCGATAGATTTTAGTGATATGCATGAATGTTTAGGTGCTAGATATTATTGAATCCTTTTGGGACATGAGANGAAATGTGCATTTCACTTTTAAGAGTTAATGGTTGTGATGTCTTTTTAATGTCATGCGATAGATTTTAGTGATATGCATGAATGTTTAGGTGCTAGATATTATTGAATCCTTTTGGGACATGAGATCTCATGTAATTTGTGAACTTATACAATCTTAGAGAGACTTTGTGAAAGAAGGGGGAAGCGTTGAAGGATTCTCATAAAAAGATAGTCTTGGAGTTTTTGAAAGGCCCATGATCGGGGGTCTTACCTATTTCCTGTTTTTCTTATTTATATGTTATGCAGCATATGTACTCACACAGGAAGTTGTCGACGAGTTTGGCGGAAATGTTCAACCAGCCTATGCGAGCTTGAAATAAGAGCTCAAGAAATTTGACCAAGTATGGATGAGCTCACTTGAAGAGTTAAGATTAGTGAGCCCGTTCGGAGGAACTCACAGAAATATTGCATACTTTAGAGGTACTCTTGAGGTTCTTCTGGGCGTCAAGAAGTTCTGTAGCTTGTTACTTCCAAAGATACAGCTAACGAGTATGATTGTCTTGGTCAACACCAGACTATTAAATTATAGTTGTTGGGCTCAGTCCATTAAGCCTATGCGGGTCATTTAGTATTTGGGTTTTCTTGCTGCTTAATTAAATTTATTTTTAAATATAAATTTAGTTATATGATTCTCTTAACTCTTTGACAATATATTGTGAGAAAAATGAACAAAAAAGAAAACAATAGAATAATCAACAACTATTCACTAAAAAGAGAGATGAGATGATCACAACAATCATTCTATCCTATGGAGTTAATTTGTTGGGAGACATGTTTACTCATATTCAATTGAAATTTATTTGCTATGCCTTGAAAAGTAGTACCAGGTGTTTACCATTGAGTTTATACTTTTCTTATTCAGGAGGCTCAGAAGCTATGCCTGCAGGGAGTAGTCACTAGTACTCTCTTGTAACTATGATCTGCTTCTCATTCATATGTCTTTGCATTCTAGGCGGTGGAATCAACTCATTCTATTGACGTGATCATCAGTGGATTCAAGAGAATTTTTTACTGTTGAGGTACCGATAGCAAAAACACAAAACGTTACAAAAAATATGACTTATTTCAGTCACTAGACTATAATAATCATAAAAAATGGTAGAATATAATGTGAAAAGTTTGAGGCTTCCCAATTATGGAGTTAAGGAGAGTGTGTTCTTCGGGATTGTTAGAGAATATGAACAAGTACTACGAGAACACTTATAACATCTATCAATGAACCATCACTTTGTCATGAGAAAAAAAATATGTTAGTAATGACAAAATTAATTTTGATATTAAAGATTTGAGTGACAAACATACATTTATATGAATGTTTTGGTAATAGATATATAATACAAAAGAATTGTGGGCATGCATGTAAATGCAGCAGGTCCATGCAAGTGTATACTCCCACCGACCAATCAAAATCTTATCCTGGAATCCTTCTCGCAGAAAATGGTGAGTTTGTCTGGCAATTGAAAAAGGAGAAAGTTNTTTTGGTAATAGATATATAATACAGAAGAATTGTGGGCATGCATGTAAATGCAGCAGGTCCATGCAAGTCTATACTCCCACCGACCATTCAAAATCTTATCCTGGAATCCTTCTCGCAGAAAATGGTGAGTTTGTCTGGCAATTGAAAAAGGAGAAAGTTGACTGGAGAAGAACACAAATCGCCGACGATGGCCTCCGCCGCCTGTGCTGTCTGTCTATCGCACCGGCCCTTCTACTCACAAACGGTTAGACGCTTTCATGCCATTCACATCTCCCCATCTCCAACATCATTCACCATGAAGACCACTTTCAGTTCCTCCAAAACCCCATCCACTTCCCTTCCAATTCATTCCCATTCCATAATTCCTTCTCCGAAGCATTCCACCTTCACAGTCTTCGCGGCTAAGGGATACAAGANCAAAACCCTATCCACTTCCCTTCTATTTCATTCCCATTCCATAATTCCTTCTCCGAAGCATTCCACCTTCACAGTCTTCGCGGCTAAGGGATACAAGATGAAGACCCACAAGGTACCGCTTTTATACATCTTTTCTTTGCCATCGGTGCGATTCTGAGAAGAACCTGCTTGTTCTGTGCGAGTGATGAAATCTGAAGGCCTCGGCGAAGCGGTTTAGGGTTACGGGTAGGGGAAAGATTGTCCGTAGGCGAGCGGGGAAGCAACATCTTCTTGTGAAGAAGAATAAAAAGAGGAAGCTGAGGCTATCCAAAATGGTATGTGTATTTTTCTTGAATCCTTAATTGAATTATCTCTTCCTGCGGCTGTTCTCCATAGCTTTATTCCGAGCCGTAGCTTTTGTTCTGTTTTAATGTTCTATTTCTTGGCATTGCCTTTTTAATTATGCAAGTACTGATTTTGTTGAACCCAACTAAACTTTATTTAGTTTTTGTTTCAACTTTACCTGCTACTTCAAGCCATGCATTTATAAAACTGGGCTTTCTCAATGTTTTCATGAACAGTTTTACAAGAAAATAGAAAGATGAAATGCGCAGTGTCTGTCCTTTTATATGACTAGCTGATGATATGTTCTCTCTTATATGTTTTTGGTCATCTCCGGTGAGCTGGCATTCCCATTACACCCATTGGTGAGGGAGAAGCTGAACTGATTGGAGGAATTAGGTGAGTTTGCCTCTGGTGGAACAGTAATGAGATTTTAAATGGTAGAATAAATTAGAAGGGTGTTGGAAGGTGAGGGGGAGTAAATGAGTGGTGGATGTAGATAACTGGTGGTTGTAGGAAGGAGAGGGGTGATGAAGATCAGGCAGATGCTGGGCTTGTTCGTATGAGAGGATGTGTCCATCAGGAATCACTAAAGTTCTATTTAAATAGGAAAATACCCTTGCATTATTTTGATGGAGCCCATTATTGACATGGTTGGAATGGGGATATTTTGTTATTATTATATTTTTCTCTTTTGGTTCTCATCAAGCATTATTTCATATCAGGGGAAATATTGTAATTATGGCTCCTAGATGGTGTTAGAAATGGCTATCTATGAATACCAGCCCTTGTGTTATAAGAAATCCAGAGATTCATAATCAACATGAAACTTGCCTTGAGCCCCAAAGAAAAGTGGCTAAACCATATCCAGGCTGAAAACTGTCTACTAAATTTAAAATAAATCCTTTGGTGTTGGGCTGAGAACCATTTCGAAGCAAAGAAATCGACAACATNTTTGCCTTGAGCCCCAAAGAAAAGTGGCTAAACCATATCCAGGCTTAAAAGTGTCTACTAAATTTAAAATAAATCCTTTGGTGTTGGGCTGAGAGCCATTTCGAAGCAAAGAAATCGAGAACATCCATTTCTAGTCATAGAAGGCGAAGGCCTCATAGATCGAGAATTGGTATTTGGCTTTTTTTTGCCTATGTTTGAAGCTGTGTATGGGAACATAATATAGGATAATTAGGANAACATCCATTTCTAGTCATAGAAGGCGAAGGCCTCATAGATCAAGAATTGGTATTTGGCTTTTTTTTGCCTATGTTTGAAGCTGTGTATGGGAACATAATATAGGATAATTAGGAATATTGGAGCCTGCTGTATTATCTGCTGGGTAGAATCAGAGTTAGCTCTATAACACAAGGATCTATTATCAAATAGAAATTTGAAATAACCAAGGATCGCAAATATATGCATAGAAGATTCATTTGGAATTGTTTGCTGTTTAGTTTGTATGTTTACTTGTAGGTTTAGTTCCATGTAAAGTTTCTAATAGTAAACTATTACTCCATTTTAGTTCCCACCTTGTCCCGCCATTGGTTTCAATAATGTTTTAATTTTTTGAAATTCAACAACATCAAGATGAAAAGTGTTATTCAATTAGAAGGGCAAGAAAATCATCTTCATTTTCTTTATATATTGTATTAGTAAGAATTGAATACTACATAATTAATATGAGAATGTTAGAATTTTATTCAGTAATATATTTTCTTATATGAAACAATTAGGGGAATTGATAAAAATGAACTTCATAATACTACATAATTAATATGAGAATGTTGGAATTTTATTTAGTTATATATTTACTTTATATGAAACTATTTGGGGAATTGATAAAAATAAACTTCATTTTAGTTCAAACAAATTGATAAATTGATTACCCATTTTGCAACCTCATGTGAAAGAAAAATCATCATGGAAACTTGCTCAAATTAAACACACTTTCCAAACTTATAAGTTCTAAACACTTACCTTGAGATATATTGACCCTTAGTGACGTAGTCATAAATGAGCTACATTTCATGCTACAAATAAGAGTGATCATGAGCCTAATAGATCATGTCATTTTTAACTTAAGTGAACCTTCTTTATGATTAAACTTATATAAATAATCTCTGACTCTTTGCTATGTCTCTTCATTTTTTATTGCTAATTGCACACTACTCCGCCCGCTTACACCAAACCACCCATTTCCAAGTGCATTTCTTTTCGTTTTGGTCTTCCCTCATAGTTCTCTTTTATATTTCTCCTTGCCTACAAGGAGCATGCTATGTCCTTTAGTTTAGGATCTTGTTAGTCTAAAGGGTGAAATACTTAGATCTTTGTTTTTCAAATTTTGAGACTACAAAATAGTTTCTACTTATTTGATTTTAACTGCTATTGATTGCAAAAGAGTCTGTAAAGCTAGAATCTACTTCATTGGTGGAGCCCTCTTGGCACTTAAAAAAGCGGTCTGCAGAGCTAGTGTTGCCAAAAAAAGATTTTATCCATTCCCATTTGGATCAGACTACGGGAACTCCTCCTTCAGGTCTAGACCCTCATGATTGCTAGCAAAATTGCTTTTATGGTAAAAAAAAAAAACCCCATTGAAAATTCATTCACTGGTTTACCTTTAGGTTGTGAGAGTGTGTGGGGGTTTCTCNACCCCATTGAAAATTCATTCACTGGTTTACCTTTAGGTTGTGAGAGTGTGTGGGGTCTCTCTTTCATTATTATTCCCTAATAGCGACCCTACATGCATAAATACTAATTTCAGTCGTGATAAAACTTTCTTTGAAAGGAATCCAACTTAATGCTATACATGTAATTTTTCTTTCACAACCTAGAGTTTGTTCAACTAAACTTATGGAAGTAAATATTGAGAAGCTCGAAATCAGGAAGTGCAAATATGGATGTCAAAACAGAGCAATGTCAGTCCTAACATATTCATCCACTCTTATTGAAGACTTATTATTAAAGAATTTTGATAATCTCGTCGTTGGTACATGCAAGCACCTTTGATGCAACATGATGATATGAGATGATATATGATTAAAAGAAGAATGGGGTAAGTAATGAAGATGGTAGTAAAGGAAGGATGCTCCATGTGCTATCAGGACACCTAAAAAGCTATTTGTCTGCTCTAATATGAATTATTTAGGGTGTGGGATTTTTTTATTAAGGGAGAAACTAATGGATCGTGATGGGAAATTGCAATAGTTAATAAGTATGGAGTCTTAAATCATTGTAAATGTAAAGGGTTAGGGGACTTGCCACTTTATTAAATGATAATTTTCTTTCTTTCTTGGAATTTTAGAGGCTTACATGTTGCCATAAAAATAAGTTTTAGAGACTATGCTGCATTGCTGAGCTCAAAATTGAACATTGCTTAAGATCTTTGATTATAAATACAAGCACTTTGGAGACAAGAATTATTCTTAAGACTAACTTGTTCTCATGTCAATTCATTTTCTCTTTACATGATTGAGGCGATTACCTACATAGCACCCGAAACATTGCTATTTACAAATCAAGCACCCTGGTGATTTTTTGAACTGCCGAAACGATGCATTTACATATACCACGATCACCACTAAGAATTTGATAAAAATGAAAAACATGAGTTGTGGTTTTATCTTGAATTTTGGTATTTGTGTGAGGAGTTGAAAAATGGGTGAAAGAGGGTGCTTGATTTGTAAATATTGATGTTTGCTTTGTATGTAATTATCCCTACATGATTCTATGTGGCCATCTATGTTATTGAGAGACAGAGCTTGTGACAATCCATTGAAAGCGTGGGCAATGGTTTGAATGTGCTTTGAACCAAGGTATGCAATTTCGTCTAATGTAGAAACCACTAGAACATGGTTAGAAACAATCTGGTTTGCCAAAATAATTTTCATTAGTATAACTCGGTGTTAATAGTTGATAAGATTAATCAAAGGTTTGCAAGTAGTTTCTTTCTGAAGTCATGAGGCTTTAGCTTGTGAGATTGACCTTTCCGTATGAGTTCCCATTGGTTTTATTTTGTCCATTTTCTAACTTTGGTTGTGAATGCACTTGAAACATGTACTTTTGAGAATGAATAGAGAAGGTATTTATGTGCTAAGCTTTGGAAAAAGAGAAAAAAACCCTTAGTAGTTAGTGTCAAAGTCTTGAGAAAAATAGGTTGAATGCTGAATAGACTCGATTGCCTTTTCCCTTTGCTTTCATCCCATTAAATAACAATCTTACAATCTATTTTAGGTACAAAATAAAGTGCATAATCTTTTTTAGGTGACTTAATAATACATATTACTAATCTAAATATTCAGCTAAAAGGGAAATAAATCAGAAAAAAGATATTGAAAATAAAGAGCTCCTAATTATAGAGAACTCCAAATATAGCTGTCTAATTTTCGTCCTTCCTGATTGACAGTTAGGAGCTATTAGGATTCTTTCTATTTTTTCATTTTTTATTTTTATTTGATTTTATTTTGTTTAGATTTCGATTTAGAATAAAACATGTTTGACATGCTAAAAATATGTTTAGTTATTTTTAAAAATACTATAATCATTTAAAAGTTATTTTGAGTGTTTTTCTATAATAAAAAATTGATAATTCTTTTAAAACAACAAAATAAAAACATGCAAAACAAGTAAAAAAAAAAATTGTTTCCAAACAAGCCCTTACTTTTTAATATTTCTTAAGTTAATCAAACATATTTAACACACAATTGTTTCATCCTTGGTCTTTGATGTTTTCATTGCTCATGAAAGTTCAGNACCCTTGGTAGTTAGTGTCAAAGTTATGAGAAAAATAGGTTGAATGCTGAATAGACTCGATTGCCTTTTCCCTTTACTTTCATTCCATTAAATAACAATCTTACAATCTATTTTAGGTACAAAATAAAGTGCATAATCTATTTTAGGTGACTTAATAATACATATTACTAATCTAAATATTCAGCTAAAAGGGAAATAAATCAGAAAAAAAAGATATTGAAAATAAAGAAGCTCCTAATTATAGAGAACTCCAAATATAGCTGTCTAATTTTCGTCCTTCCTGATTGACAGTTAGGAGCTATTAGGATCCTTTCTATTTTTTCATTTTTTATTTTTATTTGATTTTATTTTGTTTAGATTTTGATTTAGAATAAAACATGTTTGACATGCTAAAAATATGTTTAGTTATTTTTAAAAATACTCTAATCATTTAAAAGTTATTTTGAGTAATCAAACATATTTAACACACAATTGTTTCATCCTTGGTCTTTGATGTTTTCATTGCTCATGAAAGTTCAGGATCACATAATCAGTTTTTTTTAATGCCCAGCATGGAAATGACAGGAACCATGTAAAATTTGAGATTAAGATTGGATTACAATCCTTGGGTGAATATGATGATCTAAACATGTTTTAGAATGAATGTGTTGAATTGCGCACACACTTCTAGATAATCTATTGCTTCCGCACCGCACCTACATGATAATATGTTCATTTACTCATTTATCATCAACTATCTTTACTTCATTAGTTTATCAACAACAACAACAAGGAGAAGCCTTGATCCCGCTAAGGGGTCTACATGAATTCTTTTTCTCCATTATGTCCTATTGAGTATCATATTTTCATTTAATTCTATTAAATTAAGATCATTTTTTATACAATATGCCCAAGTTTTTTTAGGTCTGGTCTGCCATTGCCTTTCTTAATATAAGTCGAATCTAAAAGATCTACTCTCCTAATCAAATCATCATATGGTCGACGTTTAACCTGACCAAACCATGCAAGACGACTCTCTTTAGTATTGCCCGTCACTGGAGCTACGCCAACCCTTTCAGCTATCAGCTATCGTTATTAGTTTATCAATGGGAATACAATCAAGATATTTAGTTTCCTAGAAATGATTGAATTGTTGACCTGATACTTAAATCTTGATTTACTTCATTTAGTTGTCTCATTTCAATATTTACTGTATTGAGAATGTGTGTGTGACTTCATCCTGCCTAGAAATCAGAATTAATTTGATTTCTAATGCAAATATTTCATTCAACAGAAGAAAATTTGGGATTTTTTGTATGTTTGAACATGAAATTCAGAGGTGCATTTTGACCGCATTTTGTGAAGGAAAAAAAAGCATACATCCTATTTATCATAGCAACTTTTAAGGGAGAATCTCTATTGTATATCCTGTTTTTGGATATATTACAAGCTACTATTTCTAGACTACGGATTGTGCAAATGCCTTCTGGTTCTTCTCTCTCTCTCTATCTCTCTCTCTCTTGTTTTGTTTACAGCATGCAGTGGACAGGAGTGATTATGATAATGTAATTGGTGCGCTTCCATACCTTAAAGTGAATCGTCAAGAAACCTGAAGCCTTACCCACCTGACAAAGAATCAACTCAAAAGATTGGTTTTGTAATATTTTCTCCAAGTAATTTATTTTCAATTTGGATGCTAGTAATTGTTCTACATGTAATTCCTGTATCTTTATATGTTAAAAGATTTATTTTCATTCAGCCTTTTTTCTTTTAACATGTGGTCCATTTTAGTAGATCCATTGCAGCTTTATAGCTCAAAACAAATGTGTGTGGNATCCAAGTAATTTATTTTCAATTTGGATGCTAGTAATTGTTCTACATGTAATTGCTGTATCTTTATATGTTAAAAGATTTATTTTCATTCAGCAATTTTTCTTTTAACATGTGATCCATTTTAGTAGATCCATTGCAGCTTTATAGCTCAAAACAAATGTGTGTGGATAAACAAAAACAAATAAGCTGGGAGATTAATGCATTTATTTATGCATTGCTCTTTATAATTTTCCTTCAAATTAAGTTGCCTCAGCTTGTGTTTTCCCCTAGTTTTGCATTTATTATTTGAGCTGTAATTTTCTTTCTTTATACATTAACAAGTTGATCTTTTGAGGTTAGTGACCTGTACTCATTTGATTGTTTGAGGATGGAAAATCTGTTTCAAAAAGTTATGAATCTGTTNGTATACATTAACAAGTTGATCTCCTGAGGTTAGTGACCTGTACTCATTTGATTGTTTGAGGATGGAAAATCTGTTTCAAAAAGTTATGAATCTGTTAGAGATTTTTTTTCTTTTTTTTTTTTTGAAATTTTGAAAGACTTAATAGTTTGTAAAATCTTGATTTCATTCTAATTAAGTTCAACCAAGTAATTGAACATAATGGACTTTTTTTTTTCTTCTTAAAACATGTTTTCTGACGCTCTTATAAGTTGTGAAGCCAAATAATTGAACATAGTCTTTGACCATTTTTATTAAGAGTGTTATGGAAGTTTTATTATATTTTGGATTCCCTACTTTTTAATTTTTTCTTTTTACGAGAAGAGTGTTGTTTTATGTTTTTATCTACAAATTAGAGTTATATTTCTTCAAATCAGTGCTGAAATCTATCTTAGCTATCAATTGATAAATCTGTATAAAAATTTTCTTTTTGTGTGCTAATTTTCCTTTTTTATTTTTATTTTTATTTTCTATGTGTGAGTTTTGTAAGTTTTGCCTATCTCTTAGCACATTGCTTATAGGTTTGTTTATGGGATATGTTGATCAAGGTTTGCATCGTGTCTCCTAAACATGAATTTATAATTTTAATATATTTATTTTATTTGTTAGATTGAAATCAATATTTTTTTTATGTTTTAATAGAATTTGTGGAGTTTAAAGATGGAACCCTTTTTTTCCTTAACTTTATTCAATGAATTGATTGAACTAAAACATGTTCCTCATTTTTTTTCTAAAACATATACTGGCTTATTATGCACCTTTTGTGGATTTAATCTGGAATCAACTAAGTAGCAGAGTTTACTTTTGATTTATTTNCCTTGGCTTATTATGCACCTTTTGTGGATTTAATCTGGAATCAACTAAGTAGCAGAGTTTACTTTTGATTTATTTAAATCTTGTATTTGCTTCTCACTCTCACTCTTCTTTAATTCCTTGATTTAGAGATTTACATACATAAAATTTAATTCTTATGTCTTTACATATCTAACACCTAAACTTCAATTTTTTACATTACATTGTTGACCTCATTTTTTAGGTCTACCTTTTCCTCTCCTTAGAACTTAAGATCTAGCCTTAGGTTCCTGTTGACTATCTTGGAAGACTAGTGATGGAGCCCACTCTATTTAGAAGTTCAAATCACCTATTAGCTCTTTTGGGAGGCCTCACATGGGTGGTCTCAAGCCATCCCATTTGATCGAGTGGCTATGGCTATAAGCCATCACCATTTGGTTGCGTGGCTAGGAGCACAAGCCATTGGGTTGAGTGGTTGGGACCAACATGTGGAGGCTCAAAGAGAGTTCCATAGGATCTCAAGGCTCTAGGAGGTCCCTGATGACTTGTATACTCACTCCATTTTGCATACACATATATTACATTACATTGCAATTCACCTACACCACACCACAATATACTTGCATTCATTTTACAATTTATCAAAATCCAAAATTACCAAATTGNTCTTGCATTCATTTTACAATTTATCAAAATCCAAAATTACCAAATTGGCACAAAATTGGCCCATTTGCTCCAAGCCACCTATTTTTCCACCTCAATTTCTCAAAACTACCTAAACCCACCAATTTTCACCAAAACTTCTCAAAACTAAAAAGTTGGCTCACCTCTCATAAAAAAAATTGTCAAATTCACTTCAAATTTATCAAAAGTCCAAGGTCAAACCCGAGCCCATGCAAATTCAAGCCCAAACCCGAAATTGCCCAAGTTCAAACTCAAAATTTACCTCAAACTCATTAAATTTGAACCCCACATGCCAAATTCAGTCTTACCAAGCCCACGGCCCAAATTTTATAATAATAATTAAAAAAATCCATCATTGCGTTGATTTTAAAATTTCAGGTATTGTTGAAGTTTTATTGAGGTACGGCCAACACCTCAATACAACCATAATAACACAAAAAACTCTCACTTTTCTCCCAATAACACCACCTCCTAATAACAACAACACTCCCCGCGGTTTCCCTCAATAACACCACCAATACTACCAAATACTTCTGTCGTTTCGTCAATAACACCACTAATAACATCGGGATACACCGTCACCGCAGGCGTAATAACACCGCCGAAATAACACTGCAATCCCTCCAATAACACTGTCACAAACTCGTAATAGCACTTTAATACAACTATCATACTGTCAAAATAACACCACCGCTGCATAACCCCGCGATATCGCGTCGCAACCTCCAAATAACACTGCAATAATATCACGCTATTACTGTAATAACACCACCGACCACACCGTAAAACTTCAGTAACGCCGCCATACGACCACGATAATACCCGTCTTTCAATTCCTCGCCAATAACACCACGGCGCCGCACAAAACTCCGCACTAATACCGCGTTCCGTCAATAACATGACGAAAATCTCGATTATTTGCCAATAACACCCTCAACAATACCACGACCACGATTCTGAGCCAATAATACCATGATCCAACCTGAATAACACCGTGAATAATACTGATGCCCGCAGAATCGTGGTAACACTGCAATAGTACCGCGAATAACACCAACTTTCGTAGAACCACGGTAACACCTAAATACAATACAAATAACACTGAAATAACACCTCTTGAATTATCTGAGATTCTGAAAGCTCTTTCCTCTACCCGAGGCTTTTCTTCCCGAATCCTGCCCTTGCTTCGTCTCTCGGGACGACAGGCTTTCGTGTACCTCCATTTCCCTCTTAGGTAAGTTGACCTGCGGGCATGTCTCCCCAAAACATGAGTTTGGTAGAGCCTTCTCCTTCACGATGCCTTCAGCCCCCGATGCTTCTCAACTTGAAGCATTTTGCTCAGTGGGAACCCCTCTTCTTCCTTCTGAATTCCCACCTCCTTTCCTCTAGTTTTTTTCTTCTTCTCCCATCTGTGGCTATAAAATCCCCTTTGGGGGAAGAATATTTTGTTGTGTCCCTACCCCTTGGGTTCTATTAGGCTCTGTTAGATTTGGATAGAGCAATAACAAGGTGATTCATGTCTTTTTCTTCTCTTTCTTTCTTCTCAATTTCACATTTTTTTAGTGGTATATTGCTTTGAGCTCGATGCTATTCATATGCAAAAATGTTGTTTGTGCAAAAGAGAAATAAGTTTGCTTTANGTTGTCCCAATTAGTTGTTGCATTTGGTGTAGATGATCATAAGGAACAACTTTGGTGAAGGATAGAAGTGGTTTTGAGTTTAATTGAAGGGTCAATTTGAGCGAATTTTGAACTTTAATAAATTTGGTCATGTGGGGCTAGGCTTGAGTCTAGCTTAGGTTAACATTGGGCTAGGTCCAAATTGATTATTTTAAATGGCCAATAGGGACCTCATGAAGAGTTTCCAACATGAATTAGGTGCCAATTTGGAGGTGAAGGCAATCAATTGGGTGAAATTTGGGGACTTAGCCAATTTGGGGCTAAATTTGGGAATTTTGGATTTAGGCCAAAATCAAATGGATTTAAGGCTTTTCCAAGGTCAATTTATGGTATATTTTGATGTATAGTAATTTTATCGATATTTTTCAACATTAATTGGGGTCAATTGACTAGGTTATGGGTTCAGTTTGGTAAGATTAGGTCATATGATCAAATTGGGGTTTTGACTCAAATCAAAATTGGGCTCAAATCATGGACTAATTGAGGTTGGATTTAGTTTAGTTTGGCCATATAAAAAATGAATTTGAGTATATGATTGAAATTGGGGTCAATTGAGATCAAATTGATGGTCATTTGAGTTGGATTTGGGGAAATTTGGGTCTTTAAAGGGCAATTTGGGGATTTTGGTTAAAAATGGTCAAATTGGCCAAATTGAGTCATGTAGTAGTTGAGAGAAATTAAATTGGGAATATTTGGGATTGATTGGGATTTTTTGGGATGTTTTGAAATTTTTGGGATTTTGAGCTATGGAGGGGTATTTTGGTAATTTGGGGGTGTTTTAGGGGTAAAGGCCAAGATGGTTATTTTGGTAGATTTGAGGTACCAACCATCACCAATAAGCCATGGACCAATGGAAACCTCATTTTGGGTCCTCTACATAGTGGTCTTAGCTAAACCTTAACCTCAGGGCTAGTAGGTTTATGGGACCATCTACATGAGTATCCCAAAAGATCAAGGGATCTAGGCTAAAATTTGAGTTCACGGTTGTGAGTGATTGTAGGTGCAGATAAGTGTAGTACCTTAGCTCCAGACCAACACCCAAGTTCAACCCTAAGGTCCAGCAATCCTGAGGGTGACTCATCTTGAGCTTCCCCCACAGTGACCCCACCTACTAAGTATTTAGAGGTTGAGAGGAATATGTGGAACTTCATGTTGAGTGGAGAAGAGTTTGGAATTTCTAGTGGTGAGGGTTCCATGTCTAGCTTTCTAGGAGTAGTCAACAGGAAAAGTCCGATGGCTAGACCCTAAGCTACTAAAGAGGAAAAACTAAACCTCAACAAAAAATGAGGTCAACAAATGGACCCCNATTGTCAAATTCACTTCAAATTTATCAAAAGTCCAAGGTCAAACCCGAGCCCATGCAAATTCAAGCCCAAACCCGAAATTGCCCAAGTTCAAACTCAAAATTTACCTCAAACTCATTAAATTTGAACCCCACATGCCAAATTCAGTCTTACTAAGCTCACGGCCCAAATTTTATAATAATAATAAAAAAATCCATCATTGCGTTGATTTTAAAATTTCAGGTATTGTTGAGGTTTTATTGAGGTACGGTCAACACCTCAATACAACCATAATAACACCAAAAACTCCCATGTTCCCAATAACACCACCTCCTAATAACACCAACACTCCCCGCGGTTTCCCTCAATAACACCACCAATACTACCAAGTACTCCTGTCGTTTCTTCAATAACACTACTAATAACATCGGGATACACCGTCACCGCAGTCGAAATAACACCGCCGAAATAACACCGCAATCCCTCCAATAACACGGTCACAAACTTGTAGTAACACTTTAATACAACTGTCATATTGTCAAAATAACACCACCGCTGCATAACCCCGCGATATCGCGTCGCAACCTCCAAATAACACTGCAATAATATCACACTATTACTGTAATAACACCACCGCCACATAACCCCGCGGTACCACACCGCAAAACTTCAGTAACACCGCCATAATACCACGATAACACCCGCCTTTCAATTCCTTGCCAATAACACCACGAAGCCACACAAAACTCCGCAATAATACCGCATTCCGTCAATAACATAACGAAAATCCCGATTGTTTGCCAATAACACCCTCAACAATAACACGATCACGATTCTGAGCCAATAATACCATGATCCAACCCGAATAACACCGTGAATAATATTGATGCCTGCAGAATCGTGGTAACACTGCAATACTACCGCAAATAACATCAACTTTCGCAGAACTGCAGTAACACCTAAATACAACACAAATAACACTGAAATAACTTGAATTATCTGAGATTCTGAAAGCTCTTTCCTCTGCTCGAGGCTTTTCTTCCCGAAGCCTGCCCTTGCTTCGTCTCTCGGGACGACAGGCTTTCATGTACCTTCATTTCCCTTTTAGGTAAGTTGACCTGCCTCTCCCCAAAACATGAGTTTGGTAGAGCCTTCTCCTTCACGATGCCTTCAGCCCCTGATGCTTCTCAACTCGAAGCATTTTGCTCAGCGGGAACCCCTCTTCTTCCTTCTGAATTCTCACCTCCTTTCCTCTAGTTTTTTTTTCTTCTCCCTTCTGTGGCTATAAAATCCCCTTTGGGGGAAGAATTTAGGGTTGAAATTTTTGTGGTTGTTGATATTTTGTTGAGTCCCTACCGCTTGGATTCTATTAGGCTCTGTTGGATTTGGATAAAGCAATAAACAAGGTGATTCATGTCTTTTTCTTTTCTTTCTTTCTTCTCAATTTCACATTTTTTTAGTGGTATATTGCTTTGAGCTCAATGCTATTCATATGCAAAAATGTTGTTTGTGCAAAAGAGAAATAAGTTTGCTTTACATTTTGGATGTTAGCTCATTTGTTTTGTTCTCTTGGGAAAATCTAAAACTTCTTGGTGTTTCAAAGCGAAAATCTGGAACTTTTTTTTTGTGTTTCAAAGTGGAAAGTCGAAGTTTTCTTTTGTATTCAATTTGGAAGAAAATATGAAACTTTTTGGTGTTTCAAAGTGAAAAAATATGAAATTTTTTTTAGTTTTTCAAAAAAGAAAAATTGAGGCTTTCTTTTGTGCTTGATATGGAAAAAAAACTGAAACTTTTTTGTGTTTCAAAGAACAAAATCTGAAGCTTTTTTTCTGTCTAATGTGAAAGAAAAATCTGAAACTTTCTGTGTTTCAAAGTGGTCAAAATTTGAAATTTTCGTTTTTGTTTTTTAGGTGGATAAAATCTGAAACTTTTGTGGTTCATTTGTGAAAAAAATCTAGAGCTTGGATAATTTCACTTATAAATAAAATTTGAAGCTTTGACGGCTTCGTTTATGGAAATTTTAAAGCTTTGTTCGGTTCAAATACATTTATATTTGGAAAATTTGAAGACTTAGTATGTTTGCATACCCGAGAGTCAATATTTCTGTGTTATACATGTTAAAAGGGTGAAACTTCTTTACGATATGTTGCTGAAATTTTGTGCTCATATGCTCAAAATTCATTTGATGTCCTTTAGCCTTGGGATATTTACATGCATACTACCTTATTCTCAGGTATTTTCATGCTTAACACCTAAGTTTTCTTCTCTACATTTATACCACTTGAATCATGCTATATGGGAACATGCATGTGAAAATTTTGATTAAAGTTGGATTTTAGACATGTGAATATATAGGAATTGGGTAGTATTTAAGCAACTCCATTAGTCTCTCCATGCCTTTGCTCTCTAATTTTGTTGGTTTGGAGGAAAGTTCAAAAGCTATTTTTGTCCTCTCTGTTTTGTTTTGATTTAAAGAAGGTTTACAAAGCTGCTTTTGTTCTATATTTTGTTGATTTGGGCCGGCTCGTGAAGTTTGGAAGATTGGCATGCATAGTACTCAACACTTGTGTATATTCACATTTTAGCACCTAAACTTCAATTTTTACAAACATGTCACCTTACTCTATGCATAGAATGATACATTTCTTTTTTTTTTTTCTTGGTGGTATTTCTTTGGTGACATGAAAGATTTTTATGCAAAGTTTCAATGCCTTCGCTTTGGAAATATCTTAAATTATGTATGTTGGTTTGGGGAGATTTGGAAATGGTTGCAGCTTGTGATTTGGAAGGTTAGAAAGCCTCATTTTAAAAAAAATCTGGAATATTTGTTGTATTGGTTCGTAATATAAATATCGTTGGTAATTTTTGCAACTTGCTGATTTGGAGAAGGCTTTTAAAGCTATTTTTTGGCCATATATGCTTAATGTTTTTTGAGTTGATCACTTATTATTTGGAGGAGGGTTTAATTTCCTTCTTTGGGGTTGATTTGCTAGCTGGTTTTTGAGGTTTTGTTTGGGGCTGATTTGCTAGTTGATTTTGAGGGCTTCACTTACTATTTTGAAGCTCATTTTTTAAGGCTTTGCCTACTGTTTTGGGACTGATTTGTTAGCTGACTTTGGAAAAGTTAAAATGCTATTTTGGGCTGATTAAAAAGTGATTTGGAAATGGGATTTAAACACCTTTTTGAGCTGATCCACTCGTTGTTTTACCCATCTGCTTTGCTGATTTTGGGAGTCAGGTCGACCTCATATCTTTTTTTTTTGGTTTTGTTTACTTGTTTTCCTTGCTTGATGACCTAATTTATGTCCCTATACTCTAATATAAGTGCATATGGTTTAGTGATGTGTGGATCATCAAGTAGGGCTATGAGTTGGATAGTTTGAGGTTTAGGACGATGATAAGAATGCTTATGTGTGCTAAGAGTGAGATATTAGAATAATATTTACTACCTCAACAACCTTCGGAGAGGGGATATGACAAATGATACTATTCACCAACTTTCTGTAAAAAGTTGTCCCCCCTAGCTTTCTTTGGTTGTCGATTGTTCTCATTCGATCAGAGTAATTAACTTATGGTCTATCTAATTTGTCACTTTATTTATACATATCATAACAAAAAAAAAATCTTTTCTCGTAACACTACTATTTTTACTGCCAAGTAAAAATTAACTTTATATGTCTGACAAATTAAGAATTTTGGATGTTATCCTACAAAAGTCCATTTGTTAATCACTTTGATCGAGACTAAGAATTGCCCGCCTTAGATTGCTTGGTTGTTAGCTTCTATCTAAGGTTGGATTATAAAGCACACAACTCAGTTCTGAGCTTGCCTCGAGCCTGAGTTCTTATGGCTCACTTCGATCTTCATATATGTGCCACTTAATTCTTTATTTAAACATATGCTTGTTCTTTGCAATATTTGCATGTTTTATCTATGATACTAACTCCCTTTTGCAACAGGACAGGAATCTCAGGTACACACGTTTACTGCACTTTACTGTGCCTTTACTATTCTTTTATTCATGCTTTATTTACTTACAATATCTGCAAAGCCCCTAGAGTAGAAAACATTAGGACATCGGTTAGGAGGTACCATATGGCAGACCACTGACCCGACCAATTGTATGTTTTCCTACCTTTCACTCCTTTGACTCATGGAAAAATTTTTTCCTACTTGAGTCGTTCTCATTTGACTTTTCCATGTCCAACCTTGAAAACCTAAACTTTGAAATTTTGAATACAGAACCATTGATCTTAATCGAGAGTTTTCTTAAGTAACTCCGGTCATTTGAGATGTAATTAACTATAGAGACTTGCATTTGTAGGGAACTAAGAACCCAGGTAAATTAAACTTTATCTAATATCTATACTAGGTAGGGGAATTTGTCGGTCACACATAAAAGATTCACAAACCAAATAGATGTCATAAACTCTTTAGTTTAAATGGTTGAGTCTACTAACAAGTGATATGCTTATCTCTCAGAGTGATGTATTATATGTGGTATTATGCTCAACCATCAAAACTATTAAATGTATGAGATTCATTCGGTCTCATTTTTTAAAATTAAAATATTATTTTCAAATCAAAATTACATATGTATTAAATTAAATTTAGATTATTTCCAAAAGACCCACAAAAAGCGACCGATAATTTTTTGGGAGTCCGCTAGGGACTAGTTACTCTCTCCACCATTGATCAGGCGATTTTGTCTTAAAAAATCGGTAGTGTGTCAATGTCCCGCGTGAGTTAGAATATTGTTCTTCCGTTGATATACCTTGTTCATTTCTTTCTTAGGCAGATCTAATCAACTACTCCCTTGATTCTAGAGCCTCCTATTTAATCATTTTTAAACAGCGAGGTTCTGAAATTTTCAAAGTTTAAAGTGGGGTGGACCCCAATAGGTGTGGTAGGTTAGTAGCGGTGTATCGAAGCGAGTTCCATGTAAAGTCAACCCCCTCCAATCTCGAACCGAGATCTACGCTTCTTTTTTTCTTTAAGTTTGACTTGTTGTGAATAAGTTAAACTGAAATTTTACTCTCAGAGCCTTCCATTTAAGCTCCAAACTAAACAAAATTTTGTCAAAATTTCATAGAAAAACAAAATACAAAATTTCAAACAAATACTCATGAATAAATTTCAAAGGGTGCCCAATTCATAAAACAAGTGTGTGAACTTCAGTACTTCTGCTGAAATTACAAGGCTCGGGACATTACTGACACTCGAAAATCTATAAATAACAAACACGATGACATTGTCGAAGTTGATCTTCTCGTTTACCAGAGGACTCAACCTGCCCCGCGACAAGGTCGTCCACAAGTTAAATTGTCAGGGATCGACAATCAAGAGGGACATCAACAAAATAATCGGTAGTTGGTCCCAACCCTCCCACCACAATAAAGTCAATGCTAGTCTGTATCATCCTTCCCACCACAATAAAGCAAAAAAGAAGAAAGAACTTCTTGTCCAAGATTATTCAATGTTTAGAATGCTAAAAAAATGTTCAAAGCTCAGTAGAAGGACAATCGAGAAAAGTCTAATCCAAGACAAAAAAAACTCCAATATTTTGATAAAACTATGATCTCAGGGGAAAATGAAATTAATATCTTAATAATTGGGTCCTTCACTGTAAAATTTTTCGATTGGGTCCTAAGTGAATTTAAAAATAAAATAGTGTGTTTAAAATAGGAGTAATTGACTTGGGATATCACGAACCTTTTAATTTCTCTGTCATATGATTGGGTGTTGACTTTGAATGAATTATAATATCTGAGAATTCATATTGATGATCATTTAATAATTTTTAATTTGGGGAGTTTGGTTATTCAAAATATTTAAAGAAAGAAGTATGTTTTACCAAATATATTAATTCTCAGAAAACAAAGGGATCAAAGGAAAGATGATAAAAAAATTATGTGGAAGGCTCTCTGAGAAGAAGTTTGATGTGAGCATAAAATAAAAAATTTGTGTCTCAATTTAGACATTCAAAATCTTTAAAATGTGCTACACTGTATATAGTAATTCTCATAGGAAAAGAAATGAAAAAAAAAAACAAAAAAGTTTCTGAAAGGATTGATTAAAAAAAAACAAAAAAAGAGAAAAAAGAAGAAGGGGGCTCCCTGACTCCATGAGAAAAAGCATAAGGTAAGCATATAATTAAAAATTAGTGTTTTGATTCTCTTATAATTGATAAAATTTGAAAAGTTTTCTTAAGAAAATTCTTCTGATATTGTACTATGAAAATGTTAAGTGATCTTGTGTTTATTGGTTGACTATTAATTGACTTAGAAATATCTTTGAGAAGTCAAAAATATTTTAATCACATGATACAAATGCTTTGAAATTAGTTTAGACCCAGAAAGAAAGAATTAAAGAAATGACTATCTTATCAGCAATTAATGGAAATTTGAACCTGAAGTCATATATTTCAATAACCAAAAATTTCAAATCTGATGTCAACTCGAAGAATGTTAAAATGGTCTCTCAAATATAATGTGAGCACCTTTTACAAAATTGGTGATAAGAAAACTACAACTACCACAATGGAGCTACAAAGTTACAACATATTTAGCTATGATGTCCTTAAAAATAACACATATTTATGTGTATTTATAAGAATATAGTTTCGATAGTACCTTAAAGAATGAGTTATTTTTATATGTGCTCCTAGTCAATGGGTAGTACCTCAAGAAGTACTGTGCTTTGTGGTATTTTAAATACGAAGCCCCGTTCTAAGAAACACAGGTGCCGCACTTGCCTAAAACTCGGTCCAAATCCTAAAAAATTCAACAAAAAAAATGAAAACTCAAAGAACACAAATCAAAATAAATAATAAATAAGCAAACGAAAAAAACAACATACATCAACCTTAACAAAAAAAAAAAAAAAAAAAACTCAAAAAAANGAGTCAAGGTGATGTGTCAATATGCATGGAGAATCAAATAATTCCAGTTTGTATTTAGTTAATTAAAATTTTTTTATGCATCAAATGGGCCTGAAAATTATTCCACATTATTTTCCTCTGTTCACTGAGCAAGAGGGTATTTTTATTTTATTTTTNTCTATCTAATTTGTCAAAATATTTATACATAACAAAACAAAACAAAAAATTTTTCTCGTAACACTATTATTTTTAACTGCCAAGTAAAAAATAAGTTTATATGCCTGACAAATTAAGAATTTTGGATGTTATCCTATAAAAGTCCACTTGTTAATCACTTTGATTGAGGCTAAGAATTGCCCTCAGATTACTTGGTTGATAGCTTCTATCTAAGGTTGAATTATAAAGAACACAACCCAGTTCTGAGCTTGCCCCGAGCCTGAGTTCTTATGGCTCACTTCGATTTTTCATATATGTGCCACTTGTTCTTTATTTAAACATATGTTTGATTCTTTGCAATATTTGCATGTTTTATCTGTGATACTAACTCCCTTTTGCAACAGGGCAGGAATCTCAGGTACACACGTTTACTGCACTTTAATGTGCATTTACTATTCTTTTATTCATGCTTTATTTACTTACAATATCTGCAAAGCCCCTAGAGTAGAAAACATTAGGACATCGGTTAGGAGGTACTCTACGGCAGACCACTGACCCAACCAATTGTATGTTTCCCTACCTTTCACTCCTTTGACTCATGGAAACAAAATTTTGCTACTTGAGTCATTCACATTTGACTTTTCCATATCCAACATTGAAAACCTAAACTTTGAAATTTTGAATACAAAATCATTGATCTTAATCGAGATTTTTCTTATGTGACTCCGGTCATTTGAGATGTAATTAACTATAGGTGCTTGCCTTTGTGGGGAACTAAGAACCTAGGTAAAATAAACTCTATCTAATATCTATACTAGACAGAGGAACTTGTCGGTCACACATAAAAGATTCACAAACCAAATAGATGTCATAAACTCTTTAGTTTAAATGGTTGAGTCTATTAACAAATGATATGCTTATCTCTCGGAGTGATGTATTATATGTGGTATTATGCTCAACTATCCAAACTATTAAATGTATGAGATTCATTCGGTCTCATTTTTCAAAATTAAAATATTATTTTCAAATCAAAATTACATATATATTTAATTTAATTTAATTTATTTCCAAAAGCAACCCACAAAAAGCGACCGACAACTTTTGCGACTCCGCTAGGGACTAGTTACTCTCTCCACCATTGATCAGGTGATTTTGTTTTCAAAAATCGGTAGTGTGTCAATATCCCTCGTGAGTCAGAATATTATTCTTCCGTTGATATACCTTGTTCATTTCTTTCTTGGGCAAGTCTAATTAATTACTCCATTGATTCTAGAACCTCCAATTTAATCATTCTTAAACAGCGAGGTTCTGGAATCTTAAAAGTTTACAGTGGGGTGGACCCCCAATAGGTGTGGTAGGTTAGGAGCGGTGTCTCGAAGCGAGTTCCATGTGAAGTCAACCCCCTCCAATCTCGAACCGAGATCTACGGTATTTAAGTTTGACTTGTTGTGAACAAATTAAACAGAAATTTTACTCTCACAGCCTTCCATTTAAGCTCCAAACTAAACAAAATTTTGTCAAAACTTCATAGCAAAACAAAATACAAAATTTCGAACAAAAACTCGTGAATAAATTTCAAAGGGTGCCCAATTCATAAAACAAGTGCGTTAACTTCAGCACTTCTGCTGAAATTACAAGGCACAAGATTTTACTGACACTCGAAAATCTTTAAATAACAAACACGATGACATTGTCGAAGTTGATCTTCTCGTTCACCAGAGGACTCGACCTGCCCCGCAATAAGGTCGCCCACAAGTTAAATTGTCAGGGTTCGACAATCAAGTGGGACATCAACAAAATAATCGGTAGTTGGTCCCAACCCTCCCACCACAATAAAGTCAATGCTAGTCTGTCTCATCCATCCCACCACAATAAAGTAAAAAAAGAAAAAAAGGACTTCTTGTCCGAGATTATTCAATGTTTAGAATGCTAAAAAAAATATTCAAAGCTTAGTAGAAGGACAATCGAGAAAAGTCTAATCCAAGACAAAAAAATTCCAATATTTTGATAAAATTATGATTTCAAGGGAAAATGAAATTAATTTCTTAATAAGTGGGTCCTTCACTGTAAAAATTTTGGACTGGGTCTTAAGTGAATTTCAAAATAAAATAGTGTGATTAAAATAAGAGTACTTGACTCGGGATATCACGAGCCTTTTAATTTCTCTGTCATATGATTGAGTCTTGACTTTGAATGAATTATAATATCTGAGAATTCATATTAATGAACATTTAAGAATTTTTAATTTGGGGAGTTTGGATATTCAAAATATTTAAAGAAAAAAAAAATGTTTTACCAAATATATTAATTCTCAGAAAACAAAGGGATCAAAGGAAAGATGATAAAAAAAATTATGTGAAAGGCTCTCTGAAGAGAAACTTGAGGTGAGCATAAAATCAAAAATTAGTGTCTCAATTTAGACATTCAAAATCTTTAAAATGTGCTCCACTGGATATAGTAATTCTCAGAAGAAAAGAAAGGAAAAAAAAGAAAAAAAGTTTTTGAAAAGCTTGAATAAAAAACAAAAAAAAAGAGAAAAAAGAAAAAGGGGGTTCCCAAGCATAAGGTGAGCATATAATAAAAAATTGGTGTCTTGATTCTCTCCTAATTGATAAAACTTGAAAAGTTCTCTTAAGAAAATTCTTCTGATATTGTACTATGAAAATGTTAAGTGATCTTGTGTCTATTAATTGACTATTAATTGACTTAGAAATATCTTTGAGAAATAAAAAATATTTTAATCAAATGATAAAAAAAACTTTGAAATTAGTTTATACCCAAAAAGAATGAATTAAAGAAATGACTATCTTATTAGCAATTAGTGGAAATTTGAAACTGAAGTCATATATTTCAATACCCATAAAATTCAAATCCGATGTCAACTCGAAGAATGTTAAAATGGTCTCTCAAAGACAATGTGGACAACTTTTACAAAATTGGTGATAAGAAAACGACGACTAGCACAATGGAGCTATAAAGTTACAACATATTTAGTTGTGATGTCCTTAAAAATAACACATCTTTATGTGTAGTTGAAAGAATATAGTTTCGATAGTACCTTAAAGAATGAGTTATTTTTACATATGCTCCTAGTCAATGGGTAATATCTCAAGAAGTACTGTGTTTTGTGGTATTTTAAAGACGAAGCCCCGTTCTAAGAAACACAGGTGCAACACTTGCCTAAAATTCGGTCCAAATCCTAAAAAATGCAACAAAAAAAAATGATAACTCACATAACACAAATCAAAATAAATAATAAATAAGCAAATGAAAAAAGCAACACACATCAACCTTAACAAAAAAAAAAAACTACTCAACAAAAAAAAACCCAAAAAAAAACTCAACAATACAAAAAAAAATTCAACATCAAATAAATATAATAAAATATCAAAATCAAAATCAAAATCTCAAACTTCAATTCAACATGGTAAGGTTGAGCCTTCTCGACCTATCACTAGCGTCATTTCTCTTGGTATGGGTCTTTTTTCTCGCTTGGAAGAGATTGGTTGGTTCTATTATCTACATAAGACCACACTTTCGCTAGTCCTTTGCTCCTTGTGGATGAGGCTTGGTTGGTTCTATTGATATGAAACTACATCTCTTTCCACGTGTACATTTCTTCAATTAGTTTTTGAGTTGGATGTGAGTCCCTTAACATTTCTTCTTAATTTGATTCCTTTATATTGATATTTTCCACAACTTCATAAATCAAATGTTCATAAATTTTACAAATTTTCACAAATTTCAAAATTCTTCACAAATTCCATAATTCTCCACAAACTCCATAAATGTTCACAAATTCCACAAATTTTCCACGAATTATATAATCACCACAAATTTTCACAAAGTTTTCATAGATTTGTGATCTTCACAAATTCATAATTTTCTATAAATTACACAAATCTCCACAAATTTCATAAAATTTCACGGAAACCCAGGGTCCCGCATCTCGCTTGGAATAGGCTAGCTGGTTCTATATAGGTGTTGGTAAGTAACCCTCATATTTTTATGCCCAAGGGGCATCACATTGTAACATTAGACTCTTTCACAAGTAATAAACGAGGTTTTTTTCTGCATCAGTGAGTACCCGAAGAACGTGTTGAAGAAGCTTAGGATAGAATGACTGACCGTCGAATCACCAGTGCATCAATCCTTTGCACTGGGTATGCATCCTTTTTGGCAGGCTTAGTTTAGGTTGGTTAAGTCCACACATATTCTCCATTTTTGTTAGCTTTTTTCTCCATCATCACATTGGAGATCCAGGTGGGGACTGCACTTCTCGAATATATCTGAACTCGCTTTCGTACCTCCTCTTGGAGGGGTCCTGCCAATGTCAAGGTCGGGCTCCTTATCTCATGCTTCATGGGCCGAGACAATGGATAGACATTCAGTCTATAACAGGCAAATTCGACCGACACACTTGACATTTTAGTTGTTGTACACGCGAAGACCTCTTGGTTCTCTTGGAGGGTCCGAACCAATAACTCCTTATGTCTTGCATCAAAAAGCCTCACTTATAGTAAAAAAATTATGTGCCTCCTATTCAACGATCAAAACTTCGTGAGTGGTCTCGTTGGTCTCGAGGCCACCTTCCCTTGCATTCTGGATGTCAAGGGGATCGTGCTTCACGCTGCTTATGCCCCCGCAAGTAGTAGACTTGAGACTGTTATAGGTTCCCTCCTATTGTGATAATTTCTCCATCTCCAGGGAATTTGATGGCGACATGATAAGTGGAGACAACGACTCTGAAATCATTTAGAAGTGGCAGACTGAATATTGCGTTGTGCGTCGGGAGAGAATTCACCATGAGGAAATCCTTCGTTAGTACATTTCATGTTCCCCTCAACTTATCGGGAGCTCGATTACCCCCCAACACTTCATTCCTTTCGCCCAAAAATCTATACAGTGGTCCGATTGGTGAAGCCATCCGATCGACAGTGAGACTCAGTCCGTCGAATACTTGTTTGAATAACACATTCACGGAGCTCCCAGTATCTAAGAGTATGTTGCCAACATGATAATTATTGATTATCGTTGTTATCACAATAGTAGCGTTATACGAATTTCCCTTCAAAGATATATCCTCATCAGTAAAACATATATGTGGGTGGCTCTTCCATTTCAGTGTGAAGGCTGCGGCATAGAGTTTCCCTGTTTGTTGCCTTTTTTATTTATCTTCCTAGGTGGTTTTCTTCCTCCAAAGATTGTGGACACGTATCCCGCGATGGCATTGGTGCAGACGGGTCCATCTATCGTTTCTCCTATGGGTGCTTCGCCTTGCCTATGGGTCGCGACTCAAGGAGTGACAAAGTCTTTCAACTTCCCCTCCATTATCAGTTCTTCAATCAGGCTCCGCAGGTGTCTGCATTCCTCTATGTCATGTTGTGATCTCTGTGATATTTGCAATATTTTTTGTTATCTCAAAGAAAGGCACCCGCTCCATCGGGGTTGGCTTTCTGAAATACTCTTTATCTTTAATGGCATTCACTATCTCTATCATGGACACCCTTAGTGTCGTTTCTCGAGGGACCCCGTGATCACCTTGTTATTCGTGGCACTATCGGTAGTGTGGGGTATTCACTTGCCTCATTTGATCTTCATGACGATGGATGTGGTTGTCAACATTGTTGTTCTCGTAGGCTTGATAGATAGTCAGTCGTGTACTTTGTCCAGGTTGCTTTCTGTTGTCTTGTGGAAACCTCTTCTGGTGTTTATGTTCGATGGGTTCTAGGGCGTTCTCATAGGCGACGATATACCTATTGGCCATCTTTGATAACTTGGTCAAGCTCTACGGCTCTGCGCGTTCAAGTTCGAAATGGAATATTTTTGACCTCACTACCTATGTCAGTGCAGGTTGAGCCATGTTGAGTCTCAGATCCTTGACATCCATCATTTCATTATGGAAACATATGATAAAGGATCACAAACTCTCATCGGGTCCCTGCTTCAGTTTCCATAGGGATTAGGTGTTTTTAGCCCTCAGAGCACTGCAAATTGTGATAGAAAAAGTCTCCCTAACACCGCAAAATAAGTGATTACCCCCACGGGAAAACTGTTAAACCATCTTAATGCAGTTGATCTCAACATTGTGAAGAATAACTCACACTTGAAGGCATTGTAAATTTTCAACAGACATATGGACGATTCGAGCGGTGCGAGATGGTTGTTGAGATCTGATTGTCCTTTTATATGATTCTAAGACTGGCATCTTGAACTTCTCCAGGGGTTCATCTCCTGAGACTTGTAGAGAGAGAGCATTCTCCGACTACCTTTGAACCTCATACCATGCTAGTTGGTTCCTCTTCTCCACAAGGGCGGATCTGACGCTGTCTTGGTATAACATGTCATCAGGCTTCTTCTGCAGGTGAATCGTTCTTCTCGCCTTGTTTGTAGGTGGTTCCTCTTGGGTGGGCTTGAGTGCTTATGGTTGGGTCGATCCTCCTTCTGAAAGTGGGGCTAAGTGACCGCCCTGAGCACTTCTGCGAACTGTTCGGACATTTGGTTGGTGATCTGGGTTCTCATGTCGTGCAGGCATTGCTGAACGAATTCTTTCATGAACTTCTGGGTTTATGTTGCTTCGATCTCGTTCTTCTGGCTGGATTCTCTCAGTAGTTGTTGTTGAGCTCATTTTTTTTTGTTGATTGCATGTTTCCACGCTCATCACACCTTCAAGGATGTTGAATCTCAAAGTAGAGCGTTAAGAGAGTGAAATGTTCAGGACGAGAGAGCACCGTAGGGAGTAGTAAAGAGAGTGTAGTTTTTTTTATATTATAGACCCACTATTATAAGCATAGGTCACAACATCACAAAAGTACATGTTAACCTCTTCATCATTGACTTTTCAGAGAGATTTTTTAGTAATTACAGATTTATTTAAATATGATAAGATCAAGAGAGAATCGATTAATAAGAGTTCACCCACAAACCAACAAACCTCAAATCGATCGATATTTAATCTAAAAGCATGCTTCCTCTTGATCGTCTTGAGGGCTGATCATCGCCCTGCGGGAAATCTCTAGCCACGTTTTGNCTCTTTCTCGCTTAGAAGAGGTTGGTTGGTTCTATTATCTACATAGGACCACACTTTTGCTAGTCTTTTGCTCCTTGTGGATGAGGCTTGGCTGGTTCTATTGATATGAAACTACATCTCTTTCCACATGGACATTTCTTCAATTAGCTTTTGAGTTGGATGTGAGTCCCTTAATATTTCTTCTCAATTTGATTCCTTCATACTGATATTTTCCACAACTTCATAAATCAAATGTTCATAAATTTTACAAATTTTCACAATTTTCAAAATTCTTCACAAATTCCATAATTCTCCCCAAACTCCATAAATGTTTGCAAATTCCACAAAATTTCCATGAATTCTATAATCACCACAAAATTTTACAAAGTTTTCATAGATTCGTGATCTTCACGAATTCATAATTTTCTATTAATTACACAAATTTCATAAAATTTCACGAAAACCTAGGGTCCCGCATCTCACTTGGAATAGGCTACCTGATTCTATATTAGGTGTCGGTAAGTCACCCTCACATTTTTATGCCCAAAGGGCATCACATTGTAACATTAGACTCATTCACAAGTAATAAACGAGGTTTTTTCGGCATCAGTGACTACCCGAAGAACGCGGCGAGGAAGCTTAGGATAGAATGACTAACCGTCGAATCACCAGTGCATCGATCCTTTGCAGTGGGTATGCATCCTTTTTGGCTGGCTAGTTCAGGTTGGTTAAGTCCACACATATCTTCCATTTTTGTTAGTTTTTTTCTCCATCACCACATTGGAGATCCAGGTGGGGACTGCACTTCTCGAATATATCTGAACTCTTTCAGCTTTCGTACCTTCTTTTGGATTGGTCTTGCTAATGTCATGGTCAGGCTCCTTATCTTTTGCTTCATGGGCCGAGGTGATGGATAAACATTCAATCTGTAGCAGGCAAAGTCGATCGACACACTTGACATTTTAGTGGTCGTACACGCGAAGACCTCTTGGTTCTCTTGGAGGGTCCGAACCAACAACTCCCTATGTCTTGCATCTAAAAGCCTCACTTATCGTAAAACATTTATGTGGCTCCAATTCAACGATCGAAACTTCGTGAGTGGTCTCGTTGGTCTCGAGGCCACCTTCCATTGCATTCTGGATTTCAAGGGGATCGTGCTTCACGCTGCTTATGCCCCCACAAGTAGTAGACTTGAGACTGTTATTGGTTCCTTCTTATTGTGATAATTTTTCCATCTCCAAGGAATTTGATGGCGACGTGATAAGTGGAGACAACGACTATGAAATCATTCATAAGTGGCAGACCAAATATAGCGTTGTGTGTCAGGAGAGAATTCACCACGAGGAAATCCTTCGTTAGTACATTTCATTTTCCCCTCAACTAACTGGAAGCCCAATTACCCCCAACACTTCATTACTTTCGCCCAAAAATCTATACAGTGGTCCGATTGGTGAAGCCATCTGATCGACAGTGAGACTCAGTCCGTCGAATAGTTGTTTGAATAACACATTCACGGAGCTCCTAGCATTTACGAGGATGTTGCCAACATGATAATTATTGATTATCCTTGTTATCACAGTAGTATCGTTATACAAATTTCCCTTCGAAGGTAGATCCTCATCAGTAAAACATATATGCGGGTGGCTCTTCCATTTCAGTGTGAAGGTTGCGACATAAAGTTCCCTTGTTTGTTGCTCTTCCTAGGTGGTTTTGTTCCTCCAAAGATTGTGGGCACGTATCTCGCGATGTGATAGGCATTGGTGCATACGGGTCCATCTATCGTTTCTTCTATGGGAGCTTCGCCTTGCCTATGGGTCGCGACTCAAGGAGAGAAAGTATTTCAACTTCCCCTCTTTTATCAGTTCTTCAATCAAGCTCCGCAGGTGTTTGCATCCCTCTGTGTCGTGTCGTGATCTCTGTGATATTTGTAATATTTTCTGTTATCTCAAAGAAAGGCACCCGCTCCATCGAGGTTGCCTTTCTGAAATACTCTTTATCTTGAATGACATCCACTTTCTTTATCATGGACACCCTTAGTGTCGTTTCTCAAGGGACCCTGTGATTACCTTGGTATTCGTGGCACTATCGGTAGTGTGGGGTATTCACTTGCCTCATTTGATCTTCGTGACGATGGATGTGGTTGTCAACATGGTGGTTCTTGTAGCATTGATAGACAGCCAGTCGTGTACTTTGTCTGGGGTGCTTTCTGTTGTCTTGTTGCAACCACTTTTGGTGTTTATGTTCGATGGATTCTAGGGCGTTCTCATAGGCGACAATATACCCGTTGGCCATCTCTGACAACTCGGTCAAGCTCCGCGGCTCTGTGCGTTCAAGGTCGAAATGGAATATTTTTTGACCTCACTACCTGTGTCAATGCAAGTTGGGCCATGTCGAGTCTCAGGTCCTTGACATCCATCATTTCCTTATGGAAACATGGAAACGTACGATAAACGATTGCAAGCTCTCACCGGGTCCCTGCTTCAGTTTCCATAGGGATTAGGTGTTCTTCGCAGGCCTCAGAGCACTGCAAATCATGATAGAATAAGTCTCCCGAACACCGCAAAATAAGTGATTACCCCCACAGGAAAACTGTTAAACCATCTTAATGCAGTTGATCTCAACATTGTGAAGAGTAACTTACACTTGAAAGCATTATAAATTTTCAGCATACATATGGACGATTCGAGCGATGCAAGATGGTTGTTGAGATCTGATTGTCCTTTATATGATTCTAAGACTGAAATCTTGAACTTCTCTGGGGGTTCATCTCCCGAAACTTGTAGAGAGAGAGAGCATTCTCCGGCCACCTTCGAACCTCATATTGTGCTGGTTGGTTCCTCTTCTCCACAGGGGCGGATCTGATGCTGTCTTGGTATAACATGTCATCAGGCTTCTTCTGCATGTGAATCATTCTCTTGCGTTGTTTGTCGGTGGTTTCTCTTGAGGGGGGTTGAGTGCTTATGGTTGGGTCGGTCCTCCTTCTGGAAGTGGGGCCGAGTGACCTCCCTGAGCACTTCTACGAACTATCCGGACATTTGGTTGGTGATCTGGGTTCTCATGTCTTGCAGGCCTTGCTAAACGAATTCTTCCATGGACTTCCGGGTTTATTTGCTTCGATCACGTTCTTCTGGCTGGATTCTCCCAGTACTTGTTGTTGGGCTCATTTTTTTGTTGATTGCATGTTTCCACGCTCATCACACCTTTAAGGATGTTGAATCCCAAAGTGACCGGAGAACACACCCAAGGTATAAAACGTTAAGAAAGT
Organism: Phalaenopsis hybrid cultivar; assembly: GCA_002079205.1. Lineage (NCBI taxonomy): Eukaryota > Viridiplantae > Streptophyta > Magnoliopsida > Asparagales > Orchidaceae > Phalaenopsis > Phalaenopsis hybrid cultivar. The sequence continues at coordinate 187,006 of JXCR01017363.1, forward strand.
GAAATGTTTAGGACGAGAGAGCACCGTAGGGAGTAGTAAAGTGAGTGTATTTTTTTCATATTATAGATCCAATATTATGAGCATAGGTCACAACATCACAAAAGTACATGCTAACCTCCTCATTATTGACTTTTCAGAGAAATTTTTTAGTAATTACAGAGTTATTTAAATATAATAAGATCAAGAGAGTGATCAATTAATAAGAGTTCACCCACAAACCAACAAACCTCAAATCGATCGATATTTAATTTAAAAGCATGCTTCCTCTTGATCGTCTTGAGGGCTGATCATCGCCCTGCGGGAAATCTCTAGCCACGTTTTGTCGATCGCCCAAACAAGACTCCCCTCTAGTCGTAATCCATCCCAAAACGATCGTCAACAACTACGTTCCATTGACTGTTTCTTCCTCTAGAACTGTTTATCAGTCTTAAGATTCGTGCTAACATATTTTATACATTTAAATTGCTATTGTGTAAAATCTTTATCCAAGTAATTTATTATTATTATTTTNTCTACGTTCCATTGACTGTTTCTTCCTCTAGAACTGTTTATCAGTCTTAAGATTCGCGCTAACATATTTTATACATTTAAATTGCTATTGTGTAAAATCTTTATCCAAGTAATTTATTATTATTTTTTTTGTCTAACACCTTATGCATGCAAATAATTATTTATTTTCTTAAATATATCTGGGCTACTACTCTCAAATTTACATGATGATGATGATTAGATTTCATTAAAATAAAATTATAATATTGAAGTATAAATTAATCTGAATTATTTGGCATAAAATTGATATATGATATTTGGTTTTTATTGATTAATATTTGATGATTGTAATATAATATATAGTTATTAATATTTAAAATTGTTTATAATAAAGTTTATTAGGGTTGAGTAAGTAAATTGGCTATTTGGGATGTTGATGCATCCATCTCTCTAAAAGTAAACTTATTACAATGATTCATGTATTAAAAATANTTTTTATGATTGTAATACAATATATAGTTATTAATACTTAAAATTGTTTGTATACATCCATCTCTCTAAAAGTAAACTTATTACAATGATTCATGTATTAAAAATATAGTTATGATTTTAATTATAATATTAATTTTTTTTAATAGCACCTAATTATTATTCTAGGTAAGTTTGATCTTGTATGCAGCTCCCCCCTTCTTTCCCGCCCAAATTTGCTCAGCTGACCCCTTCAGTTTTTGCTCAGCGTGTTCCCTCTACTTAATAACAACACTAATATAAAAAAATTAAAAATAGGGAAAGTTTCGAAATCCCTCTCAGTCTTCCCCATCGCCCCGCCCTAGGGTTTCTTCTTCTCTTCCATGCCGGATCTCAGTAATCTTCTCCTGCCCACTATACCGCACTTTGAACCTAACTGTTCCACTCNGTTCTATGCAGCTCCCCCCTTCTTTCCCGCCCAAATTTGCTCAGCTGACCCCTTCAGTATTTGCTCAGCGCGTTCCCTCTAGTTAATAACAATCCTAATATAAAAAATTAAAAATAGAAAAAGTTTCGAAATCCCTCTCAGTCTTCCCCATCGGCCCACCCTAGGGTTTCTCCCTCTCTTCCATGCCGGATCTCAGTAATCTTCTCCTGCCCACTATACCGCACTTTGAACCTAACTGTTCCACTCCCTCCTCCTCGTTCCTGCCGGACGCCGACGCTGCGATTGCTGGGGTCGAGTGCGAGTGGAAGCGGGGGCTTCGGTTCCCGATCTCCACACGTCGGCGAAATGGAGTGTTGCGGAAGGAGCGACGAGCCGGTGGCCGGCGGTCTGCGGCAGGGAATTCGCTGGAGGAATTCGTGCAAGCGTGGATGAAGAGGAAGTTGGATGGCGGAGTACGTGAGAAGGATTGCGTTTTGCCTTTCCTCAAGAAAGATCTTAGAATGGTGATTTCTCTCTCTCTTTGTTTTTCTTGATTTCTGCTCCATCTATTTATTTCATAATCATTTTTTTTCTTAAATTATGCCGAGTTGTATTGCGAATGGTTTTGTCGTTAAGCGATGAAATGGGTTTCTTATCCTGGAATTAAAATGGTTGGTTGGGTTTCTGTTGCGCTGTGGAAATATAGGTTATTTTTTGGGGGTTATAAATTTCCATTTGTAGTGGCTGGAGGAGTTACGACCAATGAATAGTTGGATGTAGCAAGGGTTCATTTTGGTGCTTGAGGTTGACAAATAAAGTTTTGAAAAATGTCGAGGTTTCTAGATTTCATCATTCGGTTTGATGTATTTATGATTCATAGGGATTTTTAGCTCTAAGAAAATTCAAAGTCAATCACAAGTCAGAATTTATTTTATAATTAAAAAGAGTGAAAAAAAATAATTTTTTAATACATTATAACTTGTAATTTGATATATTTTCCATTACATTTGGAATCTTTTCATGCCAATTGATCTGATATTGGGACTTCACCAATATGGTGATATATCTGATATATATACATGTGCGTGGGCATGTAATCACATCTGTGTACTCATCAATTAATGGATTATTGTAATTATTATACACTTATTAGTCCAGCTATCCATTCCTTTCTTTCAAATTGTTATCATGGTATCTATGTTTTAGGTTTTTTCTGTTCATTGTATTTCTATTAGAGTAGCTCTCATCATTCTATTATGACAATCATGCGCCTGTCATTATTGTATTCTCTTACTTTTTTTTATTATCGGACAAAATATCTTCATTGCCATTTTTTTTTTCCTATTGCAGCCTTCATTATTATGTTATTATAAATTATTTTCATTGTTGCAACCTTCATCATTGTGTTGTATTTTTCTTATTAATTTTTGAACTAAAGCATGGTTTCCATGGACAATACTAATAATACTCACAAGCCCCTAATTTTGGATTCTTTGAGAATTTAGGGATACAATCTAAATTAACATGGTTTTTACAAAATATCTATTTAGTATATCAGTTAAATGAAAAGAATAATCCAATTTAATTGTGATTTATTTGTATGATTTAAGGCACGGTTCAAATAAGCATTCGATGCGTGTATCTTGCGGTGCTCCTCAAATTGAGGAGCATGATGAGTGCATCGAGGCTTAAGCCTCATTAGTGCTGGTGAGATTTACACCTTTTAGTAATGAGGCATATGCTCGAGTCACATTGCCTCGAGGCGCTTGACATAATGCCTCATTTTCTTAGTCATAATGAACTGTATATTTATTTTATTAAAATATTTTATGTAATATTATGCCCTTATACAATATTCTTCCACTTTTGACACTTACAACAACCATAACGTGAGTTAAGATTCATTCTATGCCTTATTTCTCTATCGAGTATCCTCTCNAGGCCGGCGGTCTGCGGCAGCGAATTCGCTGGAGGAATTCGTGCAAGCGTGGATGAAGAGGAAGTTGGATGGCGGAGTTCGTGAGAAGGATTGCGTTTTGCCTTTCCTCAAGAAAGATCTTAGAATGGTGATTTCTCTCTCTCTTTGTTTTTTCTTGATTTCTGCTCCATCTATTTATTTCATAATCATTTTTTTTTTCTTAAATTATGCCAAGTTGTATTGTGAATGGTTTTGTCGTTAAGCGATGAAATGGGTTTCTTATCCTGGAGTTAAAATGGTTGGTTGGGTTTCTGTTGCGCTGTGGAAATATAGATTATTTTTTGGGGGTTATAGATTTCCATTTGTAGTTGGCTGGAGGAGTTACGACCAATGAATACTTGGATGTAGCAGGGGTTCATTTTGGTGCTTGAGGGTGACAAATAAAGTTTTGAAAAATGTAGAGGTTTATAGATTTCATCATTTGTTTTGATGTATTTATGATTCATAGGGATTTTTAGCTCTAAGAAAATTCAAAGTCAATCACTAGTCAGAAATTATTTTATAATTAAAAAGAGTGAAAAAAAAATCATTTTTTTAATACATTATAACTTGCTTGTTTAATTTGATATATTTTCCATTACATTTGCAATCTTTTCATGCCAATTGATCTGATATTGGGACTTCACCAATATGGTGATATATCTGATATATATACATGTGCGTGGGCATGTAATCACATCTGTGTACTCATCAATTAATGGATTATTGTAATTATTATACACTTATTAGTCCAGCCATCCATTCATTTCTTTCAAATTGTTATCATGGTATCTATGTTTTAGGTTTTTTTCTGTTCATTGTATTTCTATTAGAGTAGCTCTCATCATTCTATTATGACAATCATGCGCCTGTCATTATTGTATTCTTTTACTTTTTTTTTATTATCGGACAAAATATCTTCATTGCCATTTTTTTTTTCTATTGTAGCCTTAATTATTATGTTATTATAAATTATTTTCATTGTTGCAACCTTCATCATTGTGTTGCATTTTTCTTATTAATTTTTGAACTAAAGCATGGTTTCCATGGACAATACTAATAATACTCACATGCCCCTAATTTTGGATTCTTTGAGAATTGAGGGATACAATCTAAATTAACATGGTTTTTACAAAATATCTATTCAGTATATCAGTTAAATGAAAAGAATAATCCAAATTAATTGTGATTTATTTGTATGATTTAAGGCATGGTTCAAATAAGAATTCGATGCGTGTATCTTGCGGTGCTCCTCAAATTGAGGAGCATGATGAGTGCTCGAGGCTTAAGCCTCATTAGTGCTGGCGAGATTTACACCTTTAACTAATGAGGCATATGCTCGAGTCACATTGCCTCGAGGCGCTTGAGATAATGCCTCATTTTCTTAGTCATAATGAANTTGGCGAGATTTACACCTTTTAGTGATGAGGCATATGCTCGAGTCACATTGCCTCGAGGCGCTTGAGATAATGCCTCATTTTCTTAGTCATAATGAACTGTATATTTATTTTATTAATATATTTTATGTAATATTATGCCCTTATACAATATTCTTCCACTCTTGACACTTACAACAACCATAACGTGAGTTAAGATTCATTCTATGCCTTATTTCTCTATCGAGTATCCTCTCAAAGGCCATTCACACATCACAACTATTGCTTTATCTCTCTATCACATCATCCTTAACCCATTCGCCCGCGGCCTCTCTATCATGCGTCATCCTGAGATTNTGCTGCCTCTCTATCAAGCATCATCCTGAGATTGTTCATATGTCATCTCTATATTGAACATCGTCCCAAGCCTGTTCACATGTTGCAATTTCAACTTCACCTTTTATGTCAAGCTTAGAACTCTCGTTTCAAGCATATTTGTCAAAGTCTTATAATATCGACTCATCGAAGCTTCTCTATTGAGCATCGTCTTCTTCTCCACACTGACCAAAGTATCCCTCTTATTTACATCTTTCTCTCTCTTGTTTCATGTTCTTCATCTTTATTTTCTTGGTATGCTTATGTTTTAAATAAAAAAAATATTTTCTTAAGATTCCACTTATAATTAGCATGATTCATAATATTTTATTTGTATGATTTTTTTCTAGATTATTTTGTTTAAACATGTTTACGAGTTTTTTGTTGATTATTTCATATAAATTACTTATTTAGGGTTCTTTTTATAGCTAGTTTTAATTTTATGAGCTTTAAGGCCTTGTTTGGGATCACTTTTTGTTTTTTGTTTTGTTTTTATTTTTTTTCTATTTTATGTTTCTAGAAAACGAGTTTACTACTATTTTGATTTATCTATTTTTAAAAATAAAAAAAATATAAAACATGTTTGATTGGGTATTTTCTATTTTTTTTAAGAAAAATCTATTTCAAATACAAGATCCAATCGAAATCAGATTCATGATCCAATACAAATCCATTCTAATCCAAATTTTAATCCAAAGCGATCGTTTGCCGCCCCTGGGTTTCTTCTTCACCTAGTCACGACATCGCTTTTGATTCCACCTTGCCACTTCTTGATGTCTTAGAAATCTTCATCAAGCGCCTTCGAGCCAAGCAATTTTAGAAAACCAGTATCGATAACAACAACAACAGTAACAACTTTAATCTTTCTCCGAGGTAGGATGGTCGCAAGAGTTCGATCACATTGAATAGTACTTTCATTGGGATGAGTCTAGTGCAAACTACGCCATATTTGTGAAGGAACACATCACGCTCCACTATCGTGTTGATTCCGCAGGGGGCGACGAGGCTTTTGAGCTTAAGAATTCACATCCTCATACTTAATTTTCTCTGTAAGTTTAAAGCTCCATTCACAAAATTGACTTCTACCCTCATTTTCAATTCCATAATCAAGCATTGAATCATCACTTTCCGAAGGCTTCGATTGAGAATATGCATCTTCATTTACTTTGAGCTTTATGAAACCACAAATTTCAAGATCCAAATGAGTTTCATTTTGCCTCCATAAAATTTTATTCAACGCACCCTCTTCTTCTTGTTTCTCCGAATCACCATTATCATTGGCTCCCAAAAAAGAACAAATAATCGAAGAATGTAGGTAACTCCTTGCCCTTGGGGAAGCTTGTTAACTATAAATTATTATCTCCTCTACATACACCATAGCATAATGAGGAGCTCTCTATGTAATTGTGAATCAAACTAGAGCTTGCACTCATTCTGGCCATGAGACTCTCGTAAGAACCATTAGCTCTTGGAGTTTCAACATCTCTATCCGACAAATATTCACATTCATTCCAACAACTTCTCAGGAATTTCCCTCTCGAGTTGCATCCCTCCTAAGGAAACTCTTCTTTGACCCCATAGTTATTCACAATCGAACTGCAGATGCTCGCACTGCCTAACACAAAATTTGCACTACAGTATCTATCAAAATGCGATCTGTCATAGGAGGAAAATTTGGACAAAGCCGACAAAGAATCACCAACATCATCGTCAGAGTAGCAATCCTGTCAAGGATACCACTCATTGGAGGGATTTGGAGGGGAGCCCCAGTTCATTAATCATAAAAAAAATAGCATAATAACAAGACGGTGTCTTTTTGTAGAATTTCATCACTTCATATTGTCGGCGCTTAAAAGGGGAAAAAGAGTTTTAATGTTTGGGAGTCGCCCGTAAGAAGCTGTCGGTCGCCGGAATCGAAACCCCGTCGCCCGCTTCGGAAGAACTTTTTAATTTACGTATATATATATATATATATATATATAATTTTAGAAAAAAATATGAAATCAAACTGACCTCAGATTTTTCA
>JXCR01017363.1:195544-216703 GCA_002079205.1 Phalaenopsis hybrid cultivar
TGTTTGAATTAGCATGCGTAAAAATTTTTCAATGAGTGACAAGCTTTCTTATACATTTTTTATTCTTGGTGATATTTGGAGGCTATTATATACACCTAATGTTTTTGAGACTCACTGGTTTGTGCCATTTATTTTTTACTATTGTTGTGTGTGATTGATCTTTTAGATTTAATCAAAAGCGATGCAAGTATTATCTTTCTTATATGCGTAACATAATAAAAAATCAATTTGATGTTGATTTGAGAGAGTTAGCTCCTCTTATGTCTGAAGCTATTTTATCCATTTTTTTTTCATACTTTCAATAAAAGCGAATTAAACATAATCATGTTATGTATATACATCCTAACAAGATGGAGTGACTGCATAAAACAATGATCTTGTATTTGCTATCAAAGGAGCAATTCTTTTCAAGAAAAACATCCCAAATTATTATTGGGGAAAATAATTCAAGATTCCTACATAAGTTTCAACTAAATTATTCTCTCATTTTAATACTTCAAACAACCTTTGTACTCAAATATTTGAAATTGTTGCCTTTGTTTGCTCACATTCTCAAACTAGTGAAAATAATTGAATTCTTCTTGGTCATTATTTTCCACCATCAGAAGGATATGTGTTTGTTGATGTCATTTTTAATGAAATGGATCACTGTTTTCTTATTACTATTGAAATAATACAATTAAAAATTAATTTTTTTAGATTTTCTTTTTTTACTTTCTTCCTAGAAAACAAATCTATTTAAGAACCAAACAGTCATACCTAAATTGAGCCTATTATGCAACTATTACTCATTCAACTATTGCATGTTTACTAAAAAAGGAATGCATCTCAATCTACATAATTCTAATTAACTTAATCGATTAATATGTCATTGAGTTTGCTAAATGATCAAATGAGCCTGCTAATAAAGGTACAAAGCTTCGCACACAAAATATTCCTTATTTTGTCACACTAAAAATTTCCTCATATTCATCAATCTTTTCTTGCTTGCTTGAATATTATTTCCATTTCCAAAGTAGTTTTTGAGGTTCTGAATAATATGGATTGGAAGAATGTTATGAGTGAAAAAAATTGAAGCCCTTCAAAAAAATAAAATATAGGAATATGTAAATTTACCATAAGGAAAGAACTCTGTGGCATATAGATTGGTTTTAATATAAAACATAATTTGAAGGTTATTAAACATGTTTAAAGTAAAGCTAGTAGTCAAAAGTAAAATATGCAAGATTGATTATCTGTAAAAAATTGCTACATTTTTTTAAATAAACATTGTCGGAGTTCTATTATGTATAGCGTTTAATAGGGATAGAATGCATTTTTGTATGATGATCTAGAAGGGAAAGTATATACCAAGGTTCTATCAAAATTTGACTCAAATATAAAATTAAATGTAGGTAAATTAAAAATGTATTGCATATTTTGAAGCTAAAAATGTATTGCATGGTTTGAAACAATCACCAAGTGTACGATTCAAATGGTTTGCTATGGTAATGCTTAATATGTGATGCCAACTACGTCAATGAGATGATATATTATTCGCGGAACACATGGACAATGATATTGTAATAGGTAGTGATTTGGAAAAAAATGAAGAATTAAAGATTTTTTTTTCTAAAAAGTAAAAAAAAAGTTGGGCAAGTTAAAATGTATATTTTTGACGTTTGTGCTGCACACTTTCAAATGAAATATTCACATCACAATTAACAGTAGATAACACAACAATAAACGAAATCTCTTATCAGAATGATAACACGACTTATTTTTCTTATACCATATTGTACTTAACATGCCATATTTGTTTGTGTGGCGAGTTAATTCACGTGCAATGCTAAATAATCTTAAATCATGCACAAATATAAATTATGTAGGTTTTATGATTAAAAGGAGGTTAGATTCAGGATATTATTCGGGCAATCTCATGACTCGGTTAAGTAAAAAGGTAACAAAATCTAACACATGAGGCGAATTTAAATTTATAGTACTATGAATATGTGAATTGCTTTGTTTAAAATTTTTTTTATAAGATTTAAAAGTTCACCGTGATAAAAAAATTAACTATCAATATTGCATGTAATTCTGTGTAGCTTCACTGATAAACATAATTGTGTTGGTAGGTACTCTGTATGGTAGAAGCTTGATTGTTACCTAGTTCGTATTCCATTCATAAAAAGAAGTGAATATTTGTTGACTTTTGTTCAGATGTTTATCAAAGATAATCTTTTAAAAATTATCATACAAATTTGGAATGGGATGACTCATAAATCGTTTGAGAGGGAGTATGAAATGCTTGCATAATTTTTGCCGCCTAGAACTGACACTTGCTAAGACTTCTCCTCATTCATTTATCTTTTGCTGCAGTTTCATTTTTTAATGGGATTTCTTCTATTCATCAATTATAATTATTCTGTATTATTTTGCCTTTTCAATTATTTCTCTCAATTTGTTGTCAATATGAGATTTCTATGGTGTTTGACTTGTTTATCTTACAGAGCCTTTGGGGAACGGGACAAGTGGATTACAGCTGGATTGCCATAAATTTGTTGAGTTACTTTTTGCTTTAGAATTTAGTAGCGATTTTGAGCTCTGGTTGTCTTGAAAGGCTTTTCCTCCACCTAGGTTTTTTGGTAGTGAGCATGGCTTAAATAATTTGTAATTTTGTATTATTTGTGCTTCTAGTTTCAGGACTGTTAAATTTGAAATTGATTTGGTTGTTTTATATACTTGATTTGTGTTAACCTTGAAGATTGTTTGAACGTAAGCAGGAAATTCTTGAATATTTGTGGTTCAGTCTATATTAATGACATCGTTGGCCGGATTTATTAAAATTCCAAATTTAGCAATTTTGATTTTAGCTTAAATTCCCATAATACGTGTTCTTTAAAAACATGGCAGGATCTACCATACATCCCATTATGAATCCCATTACTAAACTGAAAGGATTAGGGCTTGTTTGGGATCTTTTTTTTGTTTTTATTTTAAAACAAAATTTTTAGTGTATTTTTTTACATGTTCTATTTTTTGTATTTAAAAAGAAATTATTATTTTTTAGAATATTCCATGCTTCTAAATTTTTTTAGTGTTTTTAAATACAATTAAATATGTTATGTCATACCAAATTTGTTTTTTTTAAATCGAAAAAAAAAATCACAAATAAGGTCCCTTCGATTATTATTTTTGGTTCATGAAAAAAATTTTCCCGCATCATAACTCTATTCTTTTTGTCTAACTTCTACACATTGCAAGAAAAATGTTTTTGATTGATCTCTAGAGTTGTTTTACCTTTTTGTTGTAACCTATTAAAGTAAATACTGTTTTTAATTGAATGCGTGTGCTAACTTTGGTGGATGTTGATGTTATCATTTACTTGTTGTGTAAAATTGTGTTTTGGCCAGATTTTAAAATAATTAAATAAGAAATCATTTTTAACATGTGCTAGCTGTGCCTTCTTTAAGGGATGCCTAAGGTTGTCATGTTTGCAACCGGCTGCCAAGATGGTGTCCCTAGTCACCTTCTTTATGAGTATAAGCTGCCAGTCAGGTTGTCTGCATTACAGCTGAAAAACATATCTATTCATATAAGAGGTAATTATGATCGCTTTTTTACTTCTTATATTTTGTTTTATTTTTTGTTAAAAATGGTTTGCCACTTGATTCTCTTAAATTTTTTCTTGTTTTTGACCATTTCATGTTTATTACAACTTAATCATTAACGTGATACATCAAACATTACTATTTTGGCTGGTTTGTTTATTTTTTTTTTCAGTTTAACTTTGTATCTGATGGGATTAATAAAATGCTAGTTAAATGGCTTCTTTCAGCAAATGTCTTTGATTCTTCTCTGTTACATTGCATACATTCTGACGTGATACATTCATATGAATTTTGTAAATTTTATTTGATTTAGGTACAATGCCGGTTGTGCAAAAAGTTTGTCAGCCAGGGGGATGAAGTTCTTTGTTCAGTTCAGTTGTGTCGACATGCCTATCACAGGACTTGCATTAACTTGAAAGAAGGATCATCAAAGCACTTTAAGTGTCCTCAACACGTGAGGTTCTTTTGATTTTGTTGTGTCTTCCTATATTATTTCATTTAGTTTGCGCAAGGTCAGTTATAAATTACTTCAATATGTTTTTTTTTTTAATTTTTTTGGAGTGCATGCTAATTACTTTTCTCCAACTTCATCCTCTTGTCCTTGAAGAAAGCACAGTTTTAAACAATGATTTCGTTTTTCTTACTGTATATTCTTATATTCCAAGAAAATTCACTTTGATGAAAAAAATTTAAACTTGGGACCTTTTTTTTTTAATTTGTCTGTCAATGCTAGGCTGTCATTCAATCGTAATAGCTAAGTTGAAATTATACGGCTTTCTATCTTCATTCTGCCGCAAAGTTGAATGCACAATTTCAGGGATGATATGACTAAAATAAACCTTATCACGGACAGTATGTAAACAGTGAATAGCCAAATTTTTGCTTTTCTTTGAAAAAAATTTCAACACTGCTTAGCCCTAAGTTTTAGGGTTGCCGCAAAAGCTGTTAATATCATATTTCATATTTTCCATATTTTAAAAGGTAATTATGTTAAAATGTGCAAACTTGTCAAGCGGTATAGGTAGACTTTTTAACCACTCAAGTACAAAATATTCTTGGTGAGTTAGCTTGAACTCATATATTTCTTTGCTCAAACAGGCTTGTTTCAATTGCAATCGGAAAAACCATTGGCATTGTGTTCGATGCTTCATATCATTTCATGTTAAATGCTCTCCTTGGCCTGATGATGTGGTTTTTCTTGCAAATCGGCCCGGCCGAGCCATCTGCTGGAGACACCCATCTGATTGGCATTTGGATAAGCAGGTCACTTCCTTCCTTCATCAAGATGTTTTTTGTTTATTTTTTCAAGTTTTATTGAACATAAGGTCCACGATGGTGGGTATATGCCATATTGTATAAAGTGAGATCTGATTCAACCTTTGCCTTCAATCACATTTTAATTTATGAATGTATCAAAACGATGTGATAAAAACAAAAACATGTAGCACTATACGACCATGTACTATTTGTGTTTTGCTTGCACGCAATTATTTTTTTTTATCCCGCTCTACCTGTACTTTTGAATTATGTGAGTTTTGATTTTTTGATCAAATTTCTAGAAGATACTTCTATTTGATTTTTATGGCATAAGTGCATTAGCTTAATTCTGTAAACATGGTTTAGGATATTTTTTTTGTTATTTCAAACAATTTTGGTTAGAAGTGTTATTTGCAAAAATAGGAGATTTTTACTCTTAGAGTTCCTATAATACTTTTTTATTTGATTTCATAGCCTTCAATTAACATGGTTACTTCATTGGTAAACATTTGATATGCTTTTATGTGACAATTACAAAATGGTCATTTTCTTTATTCTAAAGAATTCATATTGTTTGTTGCATTTTTCACTGAGAAGTCAAGGCTAAAAAGCCGCGAATGGAAAACCTAGGTTTTAAGTTTTGAAGCGCTGTAACCCTGAAATAGTGATTTGTTGTTATGCCTTGCTATTCTCGGACGAATCAAATTGGTTCGCTCTAATTTTATTTTAATGGTTCAATGACACAATGAGTTGAGCTTGCTAAAACCCGAAGTCAAATTTGTTCACTTAAACAAGTAATAGGTTTTGCTCTATCTTAAGCTGGTGGCTTGATATGTTTGCTCGTAAGCTTGTGATTGAGTCAAGCTTGAATCAACTTGGCTCACTCGCTCATTAATACAAATTGATGATAGCATGTGCATAACAATACAAAATATATTTTTTATGCTTATGATTTGATACTAAATAGTCAAAAACATATAATGTCACAAATTCTATGGATGAGTACTCTCAAAAGGAAACTCAATGAACCATGATTTGAGGTTTTAGTGGAATTTTACTCGATAAAATTTTAGTGAATTAAATATGAGTGTATTTGATGTTAATATTCCTATACTCTCTAATTTTATGAATCCAGGTAAAGAATATTCTGGTGATAGTTATTGTTCACCGCATCAAATAAAATTTTTGGTGTACTTGATACCTAATATGTACTAATTTATCATGCTATTAATAATGGGGCTGATGATGTATTTTCTTTGTTATTATTTATATTACAAGAATATTTTAGTGATCTTTTATACCTTTTTATCAGTGTATTCTATTTAGGAGAAATTAAATCACTAAAATATTTAGATAAGAAAAAGAAAGATGATATGTTGGGAGAATTTTTTATATTTAAATAGCTTGTATATTATTTCATAATCATCTCATTACCATATATAAGCTCCATAGGGATTTCTAGATACAATGTTATTTTAAGCAATGAGCTATGAAAAGATTATCTGAGGATCACCATTTAAAATTGGTTGTTTTACTTATAATATATTAATAAAAACAACCTATGGATGTTCATTGTCTAAACTTGATCTACTCGGTTTATCGAAGATGTCAAGCTTGGGAAATGACTATGTCGACATCAGAATGATAAGTTATATTGAGCAATAATATATTGAAAGCAATTATCAACTCTAGCTTAAACCATTTCACCATGGCACTAGGGTATTTGGCTTAGTCTAGTGTATAAGTACCTGACCTAAAAGTATTTAACTTAATCAGGAAAATGAGAAGCAACTTCAGTTAAGTAGATCCGATTCTAAGTGAGAAGCAACCTAGGAATATTGAGCGCAAAGTGAGGGATGTTACTTATATGGGGAGTCAAACCCCACAGGTAACATAGTATACAACAATGCTTTTGTTGTAGTTATCATTACCTAGTCTTCAAACATCAAAACAGAAGGTGTCAGCTAACATCTGCATGCTACCCTATATAGTTAGGGGAGCATTGATTTACTAGGATATTGGCTGAGACCATCACATGAGCCACAAAAGTAATCTACACTACTTTGTCTAGGACAAAATGAGTTTTTGTACCTATATGTACATGGTACAAATATGTTAAACATATAGAGTTGTAGAGCAATCACTGAATTTGCTGAGTATATCTATGTGGGGTACACAAGTATTACATTGTACAATTTTTTCATTTAAGCGAACAAATTAGGATTTTAATAACTAGATCCTAAGTTCTATAAAACATCAAGTCTTAAATTTATGTTATCTAGCACATCATATGGGCTCTGTCTAATACTTAGACTTATAGCAACTAGATGTGAGAAGCCTTGTTACTCCTTGAATTGTAGAACTTTGGGTATTTGGTATTTCTATAACTTCTAGTATTAAAATTATTTATAAGACTTAGGGTTATGGTTTACACTGTGTTGCTTGTACCTTTTGATCTGTCCATTTTTTAGGGGTGCTTCCAAAGGTATCCCCACTAGGAGCTTTTTTGGAGACACCAATATGTCTCAAGCATCAGTCACAAGGCAATGCAGGGATAATAATTGTTGTGGTGGATTATATTTACTCATGTACCTATTTTCTGATTAATAATCTATTGCAACCATTTAAAGAACTATGCATTATGCATAGAACTAATTTTGTAATAGATTGTGGATAGTTGGATGTTTCCTACTCTCCTGCAATAGTCTAAGGTTTAAACCTCAAATGTGACATCCATTCTAACTTCCCCTATGGTATGAGCAACTGCTAAAGAAATCCACCATCCCTCTGATGATTTGCTTGTTTTATTTGACAAATTTCATTCTTAGAAACTTAATCCGCCACTTCGTTATTGATCTTATTAGCCAAACTAGCAAGTTCTTGTCTTTATACATCTTAGTGCTGCCTAGATGAATGGTATAGCTAGATAGTGAGTTTTCTTTAAGATCTGTTCTCTCAAATCTAAGTTATCTGGCACCTATTATAAAATATTTCATCCAATCACTCTTTAGTGGCACTCTAAATCTTTTTTGCTTTCTTGTTGGAATCTCCTTTAGTAGCTTTTAATATTATAATTAAACTGAAGACATTGTGATTGGATATAAGATGACGATGTCTATGTTCTCTTGTTCTCTAATCTTCACCACAATGTATATCTTCATCATAATTATTTGATTGCAAAAGCTTATGTTTTCAGATAGCTTGACAGAGGAAGCACAATGAATGTGGAAAAAATCTTTTAGAGATGGAGAAAAAAGATTGGCCCATAATCTTGACATTTCTTGTGGAAGAATTTAAGGGATAGAGAATTTGAGCACACAACAAGTGTCTTCTCTAAAAGAAGCAAAAAAAGTTAATTTTAATGCACAGAATTTGAGGTGATTCAAACCCGAAATTGGGATACGACAAAAAGTTGAGAGGTGGTATAGTGTCTAGGTGTCAGAAGCAAAACCTTGAATGAATTGTTTTCTTATTTGTTCAAAATGGCATTGGCCCTGCATGACGCTTGACTTTTATACTTGATGCACGGTTCACTTTGAAATGAAAAAAAAACCTAAAATGTTAGCAAATTTCAAAACATGCCCAAGTGATGCTTATCACAGTTTTTACTTGAGCAATTGAAATAATTTTGTGTGAAAACGTAAACTATAACGATGGATTATAACTTGCAACGATGGCACCCTATCCAAACTTGAAGAACCATAAATCCAATGAATGATTCACAGTATTTGATTTTTTTTTTTTTATTTGAACTGCAAAAGAGCTATTTTTGCTGTCAAGTGCTCTTTGAAGGGCTATACTTGATGTCTTTATTTTTCTTTTCCCACGGGCTTTTGTTTCTTTCTGTTGCATTTTTATGCATATGTGACAAACTGAAAAGTGATAATTCTTCTTGTTTTGATTATTTTTGTTTCCATGGTTCTCCATTCTTATTTTTTATTAATTAGGTTGGCTGATTGGAATATTCTTTGTTGGATAACAGCATGCAGATCCCACAAGTGACTTGGAGGTTAGAGTATGATTTTTATTTTTGTCCATTTTAAATTTTTTTGTGACTTGTTTTTATGCTGCTGGTTTTTATGTCTGGAAATTGCTGTACAATTTGAACTTTTGTCTTCGAAGTTGGTTTAGATTTTAAAAACCATTGTTCAAGACTCATGTTAATGCATTTCTGAAACATTTTGTCTTTTATGAATCTGTATTGTCTTCGTGTTTACCTGAAATTTTTGGTCTGGTGGAACGGTTTCTATTAGCTAGAAGTGTAGGTTATTGAGTTCCGTGTAAATGTAAAACTGACAAATTTTTAAAATCCTTTAATTCACAGGAAGTGTTCCATCGTTTACCTCTTCCATATATTGACGAGGAGTTTGAGATTGGTTCAATTGTGAATGATGTTCTGGAGAACATTACCGAGCCAGCTCCTTACATACATATCAAGCGCAGTATCCTTGAGAGAGTGCGCAACAATGTTAATCATTGATTTGCCTTTGTAGTAAAATAGTACTGAGCTGTTTCAACAAATTCTTATTTTTTAAAGATTGCTACATGACTAATTTGTTCCTTAATGGTGAAAGATGTATATTTGGTGAAGAGGAAACGTGTTGGTGCAGATGCTAATGTCGGATGCACAAATTGCAATGCAAATTCTGACTGTAGTGAGAACTGTGAATGCAGGTTGAACACTATAAGTCACTTGATAATACTTTGCCAATCTTATTATTTTGGTTGACCAGTATCTTTAGCTTCCACTGTTCTATAAGCAAATTGGATGGAAATTTTGGTTCTTTAAGACTGCTAAAATTTTCTTCTTAAATCTTTACATTATATCCTCAGTATAATCAACCATTTTATTCATGATTAGTTGCCCTTAATTTTGGTTTGGATTTTCTTCTAAACTGGATAAGCTTAACAAAAAATTATTAGTATTTCTTTTTATGTATTGCATTTATGTAATGCATTTCATCAGAAACAACGCGATACGAGGGGCAGCTTGTTATTAGTGAAGTTGATACAATTTTTCATTCCTTAGTTTGATACATTTAAAATGAAGCAACTTTACTGTCATCTTTGTGCTTTATGGTGATATTTATGTTAATTTCTCTTTCAGTGTGGTGTAACATATGCCACGTCCAGTTGGTTGAGACATACCAGATTGCCACTTCGTCAGAGTTCTTTAGAATAGAAATTTCACATTCAATTTTTTTTTTGTTGTTCAATACTATCTTCTTAGACCATAATAAGCTGCTCATGCAATGCCTATAGTTTATATTTGGGTTTAGTGCTTGCTTTTTATTTTATTTTGCCTTTATGTTTCGGAGCATGCAACTATGTACTTTTGTGTGAGGATATGTGCATTTTTTTCTCTTAAGCTTACAACTGCAATGTAGCTTGGCAAACAAGAAGTTTTACTTGTCTTTGTTTCACCGACCTTTAGTTTTCTATCAGCAGAAAATTAATATAGTTTAATCTTATTTAGTTATTTGTAGCTAACATTTGCAACTGAGATTAATGTCTTTTGCAATGTTCATATCGGATGCAAATTACATTTTTATGATTATTGAATATATTATGTAGCGATCATAACTCATCATATAAGAAAGTACTTGCCTTCTTTTTAATTCTCTCTGTGGAATGGATATCTTCGTTTTGCAACTTTTACCTGAAACTATGGCCTGTGTGACTTACAAATTTTGTGTTGGTATGTGCGAGAACAACCCACCCTCCTAACAAAAAATGCTCACAGAGTTTAAGGGTTTTCTGGTGGTATATGGAGTGATAAGATATTTTTGGGTAGGAAGCCTCTTAAGATGACAAAAAAGGTTGTGGAATGAAGAGGTTAGGGCTTCGGCGAAGGGATTAAGGAAAAATAATAAGTTCTGGGTTGGCCAGATCTGACTTCAGGTCTTTGGTATGGAAAGTATGTGCAACCCTAGCGCTTGAAGCCATTTAGAAATCTTAGATTGCAATGTCAACTATTCTGGAAATTTTCATAAGTTTTTGTGGTGTTTTGGTACTTTCTCTTGATTTTATTCACAGATTAGGTCATGCGGGGAACTAATCTTGCAGCAGGTTTTGGTTGGAATGTTTGGCCTTTTTTTTATAAGTTTAGGGCTTAGAAAAAATTGGGAAGATTCCTATTAATGAAAGAAAAATGTGTCTGATTATTTCTTGAGTTTTTCATCATACTTTAAGAGATATAGTTTGATCGAACGGCTTGCAGCTTAAGATTAGTTTGGATTAATTTGAGCCTAGGTCAACCTCTTTAAGAAGGAATCTGTTTAGGTTCTTGTGGGAGAAAGTTATGAAGATGATATGGTTATGTAGAGGAATAATAGAGGAAGATTCTCACAGTAAGAGCGAAGGAAAAAAAATACTAATAAAACGTGCATGGGTGATCATCTACCGAAGCAATAAGGGTGTGGAAGATCACCAAATCTTCATCTTCTTAACTAGCTATCAAGCTTCCATGTTTTGGAAGAAACTTGAATTTTTTTTCAACATTCAGCAACCTTTCATTCAGCCAAAAATAACTAATAAATTTGCATGTATTTAAACCCTAATGCTATTAAGGAGAAACCAAATGAGGGAAAAAGGGAGGGGGCTGCCATGGCTGAAAGGAGGGAATTTGAAGCCCTCGTCTTACCCTTTGGCTATTTCGATTTAATTAATTGATTAGTTGCAGGTATTACAGTTAATTTCTTCCCCCATGATTATGGATAAATTTTCTCATAATTTGAAAATTTATTTTCTAATAAAATTTAAAATTTCAAACTTTCCATATAATTCTACAACAATAAAACCTATACATTGTCTTGCAAATTACTATTAAATTATTACAAAATACTCTTAATCAAATTATGTCTTCCTATTGCTTTGACCTCTTGTGGCTGGAACGTGTCATAAATCATTTTAGAATTTCTTTTATAGGTACCCTTAAATTTATCAAATTGTGTATATTTCTTCCTAGTGATTTTAGCATAGTTCTTTTATGGAACTTTCGTGCAAGTTCTGGTTAGGAGTTAGGATGGTACGAAGCTTCCACTAAAGGGTTGCAGATTTTAAGCTGTGTCAAAGAAAAGGTCTTGCTGCTAGTACTATATAAAAAAAAGAAGAAAAAAGTAATCTATGGAATTCCCTTATGCTTAGCCATGAATTCTGTCATTTATATCAAATAATTAATTTTCTTTTGTCTTTGATTATGGAACAGAGGTCTCTCACTCAGTTGTACTAAGGCCTGTCATTGCTCAGAAATGTGCACAAACAAACCATTCCGTAAAGAAAAAAAGATCAAGGTTGTCAAGGTCAGAAACATTTCTTTTATCTGCCCTCGGTAATTAAATATTAGTCTTCTTCTTCTTGTAACATTAACATGGAATTTTTTATGTCTTTCTCTTTAACTTTGTTACTTACGAATATTGTACTATATATGTCCAAGTGTTTTTTGTCTAAGCGCGTTAATGAAATTATTTAACTGTTAAAGTAACCATAGAAGGCTAGTTATGAACTACAATTTGATGTTTTTAGTTAATTTTTTGTTGTTTTCTTATATTAATTATGTGAATCAATGGTCAATTTTTGTTCTATTATTTTTCCATAGGTGTAACTTTAATCTAGATTATGGTAGTGTATTGTGAGCCATTTGTTGTGACACTAGAAATGAAATGCTTGGTTTTTATTAGTTGTATCCATACTTCTAATTGTGTAAAGCATGCATTTTTTATTGCTGGAGTTTTGTCAGAAAAGGAAGGATGACAACTATCATTTATTTCATGATATTTGATCATTAATTGAGTCATTGAATTATACGACCATGACTAACTTTTGAGTCATTGTTGGTGTAGATTTATTGCACCTGTTTGACTTAGATGGCTAGTTTTTTTGCTTATAAAGTTATCTATGCCTTTTCCATTAATCTAGACTTATAGAATACGTGGTTGCTATTAGTGGTGTAAACGAGTTGAGTTCGGCTCAAGCCACCTTTAGTTTGAGCTTGAGTTTGATTAATTAATCGAGCTCAAACTCAAGCTTAATTCTACGAGTTTGAGCTGGCTCGCGAGCTGGTTCATTTAATTTGAAAGAGAGAAAAAAGTATTAATCTAAGCTAGTGTTATAGTCAAATGACAAATAGAATAACCATTTAACAGATAAAGAAATCACTTGTTATAAAATATTAGTTTTTTTTAGTATTTTTAATAATTTAAGAAAATTTTGAAATTTAATATATTTTAAGTATATTTTATATTAATTATTTGTTAAAAAAGCCGACTCACGAGCTAACGAGCCAATTAGAGGCTGGCTTGAGTCAGACTTGTTAGCTCATCAAGCTCAGTTGACGAGCCACTTATCGAGTCAGTCTTGGGCCCGCTCACGAGTCGGCTTGCCTCACTTACACCCCTACTTGCTACGAGTAGTCTCTCATATATAATGATATTAACATGTTATTGATTTGAATTCCTTGATTCAATGTACCTAGGGCCATTAGTTGCTCCAATTAGATCACGATTCAATCGTCTCATTTGTTGTGTTTTTTACTGTCTAAAATTGACGATTGAAGCATGAATAATCATTCTACTTCAGTTGATGATTGATGGTGTGGATTCACTCATATAATTTACATGATAATTAAGTATTAAATTGTATTGCTACACAAATATTTAATTGATTTTTTTAATGATTTCATTAAATCTTTAGCAGGCATGTAATAGCTGTTAATATTATTTATTATCAATATATTTAAGTAATTTTCCATTACATAAAATTGATTTAGATGCAATCAATCAATTGTCAACTTTTAATACTTGTTAATGCTTTTTAGGTCTTTTTGTAACATTAAAGTTATTCTTTGATTATTTTTTTTATAATTACTAAGCTCAATTAATAAAGTTGATTAATCAAGCTTAGTCAATTTGATTAAATTTGTTCTATTAATTATTAATTTTTATTTGTCTTAATGACTTTTTTCATAGTTGGGGCTTTAGACACTTGGTTACCCATAGTTTGTTTATTTGGTGAATTGTATATTCAGTTGATATGATACTCCTCACACACCAAACTTGAAAGGAAGTTATTGAAACCTATAAGGGTGCGAGTTGAAATTTACAAATTTATTCTACGAATAAAATCATATGATTTTAATAATATGAGTCCATAATAAGAATATCAGAGCATCTAAACTCAATAAGGCTTGTTAAGTTATTCACCAAATTAAAAATTTAAGTTAATATAATAAGTCATCTAAAGAACAAATTATTATTATATCAGTAAATAGTCAAATTTTATTCTAAGGATGCCCTCCACTAGAAAATGCACAACTACTGACTTGAAAATAAAAATAAAAAATAAAAAGTGTGAGTTTGGCAGAGAAACTCATTAAGTGAAAATCCTCTTGAGTCTAGGTATATGGCATAACTACGGGCAAAAATTGATATAGGAATAAAAATGGACATTATCTTATATTAATTATGGATGGTATATAAAAGACAATATTTTTTAATATGGAAATTATTTTTATAACTCTTACTAAATAGCAAAATTCATTAAGAATTATCTTATGCAATCTAATGATCATTGTTTCCTATTGTGAAGATATTCTCTTGCATGCAATTTATATTCATACATCCATTAATGACTTACTATTCATATTTCCTTCTATTTAGATATATGAAAGTTAAATGATTCGCCACTTTATGGGCTCGTTGGCCTAACTAAATAATATTTAAGACTTTAACCAACAATGTAATCTTCATACACCCAAGCATACATCATATAAACTTTTTGTTATAGTTAAGTACATAATTGATATTATAATGTGATCAAGCTCGGTTCTCTATGAATATAATTCATGGTTTATATAAATTTCCTAGTAATCAAAATAGTGCAGATGAATTTTCTAGAATTTTGTGCAAAAATTAATATCTAAAAAATAATTATCACATCAAGCTAAAAATGATTACATAAAATGCTATGAATAATTAGGCCCAATTCATAATAATTATCAATAGCATACCAAGAAATGACAATGAATTTTAGGATTTAGTGCACATTTATCTTTTACACACTAAAGCGACACCTACTTGACAAAGGTCAACATTGAGATAATGCACTAAATTTTTCGCTGTTTCACATGACAATTCAGAAACCACATATTCAAAATAGTCTATTATACATTCAATATATTGCACATCTAAACATGAACAACAAAAATAACCTTTTAAGCATATTTCACTATATAATGATTTAAATAATTTTCAACTAATTTATACTCATCTTTAACCCATAGTAATCATATAAGGATCTTCTCAACAATAGTCATCCTTCTATCATAATTTTCTTATAAGTATTATTCTTAAAGCAACCCCATTAAACCTTTGCTAAAATACTAATTTTAATATCACATATTCATATTTATAAACTAGTTTCTATTTTGTTGGCATGAAAATTCCATTAACTTAATATTCACTACACCAGCAAATGCTTCTGTCAAGTTCATGTCTGGGGAATTTGTTCTTCAGCATATAAAGAATATTTTGATCTTTGCTTGAACTCATTATAATTAATAAATATGCACCTATCAAACTTCTATCTAATTTAGAAGGAATCTATCTTAGTTGTGCACAAAATGAATTGCATTGAAAACTCAATTATAAGAAATATTATTCTTACTATGAATTTTTTAGATATTTTTTAATGAGTATTATTAATTACAGGAACTCAGTACGCTATTCTTAGATGCATAAAATAATGCATGTATGAAAATTTTTTGTTTGTTATGAAGGAAGGAATAAAATTAGGTTTGATTTTTGGTTTTTTTATCATATCAATTGGTTTTTAGTAGGCCGCCCAGCATTGCCTTAATGTATCCCGAGTTTCACAGCAAAATTTCTGAAATTGCTTTAGGGTTAAAAGATTACCTAATTGCTTCAAGAAGGAAGATCTTGATGGTGTATAAGGCAGAAGAAGGCTAAAAAGACATGAACAATTTCTTCCATTTTCCCTTACTTGGCATGCTCTCCATCAAACCCGTTTTAGCCACTACCAAGGTTGTTGGACGTTGAATCAGGAGCTCATCTTACTTGCTCGCGCTCATGCTCATGCGACACATGCTCTGAGACATGGTGCAATTACTCCCATACTTGAATGTTTGTAATCTGGCACTCTTTTGATCCCATTTTGATCCTCTTGCTTACTTATCTCTTTTGATTTGAGATTTATTGAAGAGGCGATGTGGTGAGGTGAATTGGAAAGATTGGTTCGGACCATATATGGGTTATTGCATATTCTACGTGTAGATAATTTGCTCGTTGTACATGTGACTAGTCGTATTGTTCATGAATCTTGACCTTGGATAGTGTTTTATCCAAACTTTTACATTTCAAAATCCCTTGGTTAGTGGGCTTTCTTTGAACTCAGTTTTAATCTTGTTTGACTTATGCTGATTAAATTTGAGCTTACTGTGGATCAAATTCAAGTAAAGTTGTTTTGTTTTGGGATTTGGATTCCTTCAGTAGGGAAATGGCCCATGATGAAGCATCTCTCAATGTTGTCACTCTTTGGGGCATTGAGATGGACCGCCTCTCAGAACAAGTTGGGTTGGGTCCACGATCATGGCAGCCATTTCTAGCTTGTGGACCAGAGCCCAATTATAAAATATTAATTGGTTAAATATTGGTAATTTGATCTTTACACAAGAACCTAGTTTATCTTTATAGAAAAATTATCACAAGTTACTTCAGATAAGTTTGGAAGTTTACAAGAAATTATGGTTTGCTCAAAACCAGTGTAATTACTCATCAAATGCTGATTTGTTCAGAAAGCCTCAAAAAGTACTAATTGCTCCATTTTACCTAAGGTTGGGTTTGATCATTTTTCATAGGATGTCTTATAAATGATTATCATAAATTAGTTTTGTTACAAATGTATTGATGAAATTAAATGAACTTTATCTTCAGCCTGCATAAAATCTCATTTGATGAACCAGCTACAAGATAAACTATCATAAGCTACTTATTTTTGAGATAGTTCTACATGCATGGCGAAGGAACTTGTTTCTATATGCAAAAACTAAAAGCAGGAAAACTCATTAATAATCATACTGTTTTTATATTTGAGTGATCTCTAGAATTTCTAATGCAGTTAAATTTTCTATATTTGCTCTTGATTTGCATACCCCCAAAAGCTTCCCTTTTTGCTCGCATGTATTTGCATATACTGCATGCGCCTGCTAAATATTTAAAAAACTTTAATTTTTCATTCCTTTCAAATGTATGAAAAAAAACTCATTTTAAACTTTTAAAATATAGCACATGTATTTTACATAGCATACTCATTTATCTTACATAATTTATGTTTTATTTTGATTTTTCAAAAATTAAATTTGAGTTAACGAAATTAATATTTTAATTAACGAAATTAATATTTTAATTTTCAGTTAAAAAATCCCTTATGCAAAGTGTGGTGTAGGCCATCAAAATGCATCGTGTATTTTTTTGGGGCAGTGGAATTCATATTGAAATAAATTACTGAAGATATATGTTGGCCAGGTGGTTTCGTATGTTTCTTCAAATAAGCCATAAATGGAATTGACATTTTGATGATAACTTGTCTTGCTGTATATCTGCTGTAAATTAAAATAAAGTTTTCATTATTATGTTTGGTACCTTAACTTCAACAGTAGTATGTTTAATATATGTTCTCTTGCAGACAAATTTGTGTGGCTGGGGTGCAGTTGCCTTGGAGACCATTGAAAAGGGTCGTTTTGTGGTAGAATACGTTGGAGAAGGTTTGATTTTACTTCTGAAACTTCTTTTAAATTTTCTTTTAGCAGCCAGCTGTCATATTCAGACTATTTAGGGTTATTTCAAACAGTTCTTCACTGTTCAGTTTGTATAGAGCTACATTTCTTATTTCTTTGATTTATTGAATGATTTTGAACTTTTTCCCACAGTTGTTTTTCCCTTGGGTCTCTTTGTATGACTTTTAGTGCACTCAATTGAGCTCACAAAATAAATTTCATTTATCGATCAATTAATCAAATATAGATTACCAATCTTTATGATTTTAAGAAATAGATTTACAAGGATAATACTAAATTTTAATTTCAGATCTTGTTGGTTCTAATCTAAAAAAAATATTTATATTCAAATTTATTGTTATCCAAAGAGGATAATTATGTCTGATTAAAATGTTAATTAAGGAACATTAAAATTCCGACAAAAATATAAAAATGGGCATATAAATGCTTAAAAACAGGACATGTTCTGCTTTATGTTGTGGTTTGACTTTACTCCTTGTGATTGGCCTATATACAATTGGATTTTTATATGTTGATTTGGATTGATTATTAGGTTGTATTGCAACAATTCCTTTGGGAAAAAATTCTATTTTGCGGAACTAGGGACCATTACTCATCCAAGAAGTTAGACGCCAGCTTTCCAGTTCATCCCTTGTCGTTCATGTATCATCTATATTAAATATGCCTTGCCCACTGACTAGAAGTCTATGCTCAATTTTTTTTTTCTCAAGTATCATTTCATATAAATAATACTCATCATCCAATGTAGGCATGTTGAAATGACATGATCTATTTTAGACATTTATCCATATCATTGTGTCTGGTTGAATGTTATAAGCCAAGTGGATGGTTATGCAAGAGGCTGAACAAAATGAAAGAAGCAATATGCACTAATGAGGTAGTTTGTCAGTTGAATGCTTAGATAAGAATGGTGGTTGTAGGAAGGTGGGGTTTTTAAAACTTAGTTTTGATTTATTTATTATTATTATTTTTAAATAGAGAAGGGGTCAAGGGATAGGGGATAGGGTTATGCACTAGATGGGAGTCAAGTGATTTAATGATGGGCTTTATGAGAATTGGGACGGATTGTCTTCGAATGGGTAGTGATGATAGGAGCAAAGGCTTGATGAATAAAAATCAATGAAAGGATTGAAATATTAATTGAACCATGTTTTGAAGCCAACCTGCATAGTTTTTAGCTATAAATTGACACTTTGAATTTTGATATCACAATCAATTGACCTCCCTAAATAAATTTTAGTAATGAATTAATTAAGCAGTTAATTCTTAAGTATTTACATACATACCACCTAATTCGTAGGTGTTTACATATCTAACACCTAAACTTTACGTTTCACGTATATACCAAACAAAATTTTTATATCACATCAAAAATACCACTATTTTAACTTTTGAAAAGTAAAATATACTTTTTCGTACAAATGTAAGGTGGCATATATGTAAAAGTTGAAGTTTAGGTGCTAGACATGTAATTGCACAGAGTAGAATGTATGTAATTCTTCATTTGTTTTTTTTTTTTAATTTTTTAAGTCTAATTCAAATCTGACTGCCTTGTAGTGAGCTGATATCCCGCCACATTTTTTAGTCATTTCTAACACCCACTCATGCACTGGTGGTTTGACTGCTTGCTGAATCTTTTTATTCGTACTACTGTCAACTTAATAGTTTTGTGTCATTGCACATCATTGAAACCACTTCTCATTTTTGGTTTTGTTGGAGTTTTTTAAATTATTTATTTCTACTGCATTTATAATATTTCATCACAAGAGTATTACATGAATTCCTCTGCCCATAATCCATCTTTTCAGAGCTCATTTGTATTTCCACGTTTTTTGAAAATAAATCCAGGTTGCAGGATCTTAAACCTACTACACTTGGAAGCAATCTATTAGCTCACCACTACTGCATGCCATGTCGTTACTTTTTATATTATATTTTTTGCATCCATAGTTGAGTTTCTTTTAATTGAGCCTATGCTCGTTGAGAGAAACACCCACCCTTTTAATGCAAGT
This sequence comes from Phalaenopsis hybrid cultivar, assembly GCA_002079205.1. NCBI lineage: Eukaryota > Viridiplantae > Streptophyta > Magnoliopsida > Asparagales > Orchidaceae > Phalaenopsis > Phalaenopsis hybrid cultivar. The sequence continues at coordinate 215,215 of JXCR01017363.1, forward strand.
TTCGAGTAATGTTAATTTGAAATTGGAGTTTAAACACTTTGGAGGTAGTACATGCTATAAATTTGACTTGGGAAAAACTTCAACCAGAATGATTATGTAAGTTTTTAGCTGAAAAAATTCTTTTGTAAAGGAGAAGGCATCTGATTTTAAAAACACAATAATTTTTCATTAAGATTTAGTCTTTTTGGGAAGGACCGCTAGGACTAAGGACGCTATAAATTAAAACGGAGAGGGATTTGTTGAGTGAATGGATGCTTCTTCTGTTGTAGGCACTTTACATTGGTTTTGTATGGTGCATGGAACTTGCCTTTCCATTTTTTGGTGAGTGTCAGGACATTATTATTAGTTTCTGTAAATCCTTATCTTATCAACTTTTCTTTGTTCCTCCTGCTACATTGCATATTATCACAATCTTCTGTGCTTTTCTAATCAGAAATTATTGTAAAGCAACTCTTATTATTCATACTATTAGCTTCATTAAACTTTTTTTGTTTTATTCCACGTCATAGAATTTCACTATGATGGTTGCTTTTTCTTTTACTGAGAATTTCTTAGCTTTATTTTCTGGATGTGGACGGATTCGCAATATTAGAATTCTATTGCTGTTTGCAATATTAGAATTCTATTGCTGTATAATAGTTTCATCGATGCCCACTTTCTTTTTATTTCAGTTATTGATGATGCCTTGTGCGAACAAAGGCTTTGGGACATGAAACGGCGGGGTGACCAAAACTTCTACATGTGTGAAATTCAAAAGGATTTTACAATAGATGCTACTTTCAAAGGAAATTTTTCTAGGTTTCTAAACCACAGTTGTGATCCTAATTGTAAGCTGGAGAAGTGGTATGCCTTCCAAAATTCTTCTTACAAAAGTACATTGACCTGTTGAGCTAATAAAAGATTGTCATTCTATTTTGCATTGAAACAATAAGCATTCCATGCCATTTCTGATAGGCAAGTAGATGGAGAAACACGCGTAGGTGTTTTTGCATTGCGATCAATTCAAACTGGAGAACCTTTAACGTATGATTACAGGTATCAGATCTTGTCATTTTTGTGTTTAATATTGTATGGATTACTTGATTTGGTAACATCCTTTGTATTTATCTGTTTGTGGAATGGTTCTTTCAAATCTTGTCCTATCTGTCCCCATAACATGCATGTTTTGGAATTCAAGTTTGTGATTCTACATCCCTAGGGGCTTGATTTTCTTGTTTTATAAGATTAGCATGTTCCAGTATCAGATACCAGATCTGTTAGAGCAGTTTTCCTTAAATGTGCTTTTTGTCTTCCATGATTGTTGTTTAACTTTGCCTAACTTGGCGAATTTGTCAATGCTGTGGTGTTATAGATTGAGAGCATACGGCCCCGCTTTTTATTATGGGCTCTTTTTTTTAAAAAAAAATTTGCAGATTATTTCGCTTCACAAATGTAAATAATGATGACATTGAACACATATTGTAAAAAAATACAATTTAGTGCAATTTTA
>JXCR01017363.1:223542-249426 GCA_002079205.1 Phalaenopsis hybrid cultivar
TTTTATTTTTATAAATATTTTGTAAAGTCGTACAGTCCACAGATTAGTCACTCTAATCGTGCTAGAACTACTGACAACCTAAGAGTGTCGGGGGCAACAATCCCACCAAAGGTCGGTGAATAGCATCCTCGATCCTTTCCTCTCTTATTGAAGATCCTTGAGGTAAAAGATACTATTCTAATAATTTCATTTCGTATCCCTCGTTTAAGCACACATAAGCAATGCCGTCATCGCCCTTGCTACTTAGACCCTAGACTCATCCTAGTCTGATGATCCATATGTGGCGTTAACAAATTTTCCTAATTGTCAGGAGGATTTGAGTGTAATACTCAAACTCAAATCCCGATGCACTGGGTTTTATTGTAGGTTAAGTCATTGAGGGAATTTCACTGTTGATTTAATTAAGGAAGCATGGGTCACGTCTTGGTGCATCGTGTCTAGTGTCTTAGTTAGTTTGTGGATTAGGGTCAAGTGTCTAGTTTCATTGTGCATTCGAGGATTAGATGAATCAACGTTCACTTGAGGCGCGTACTTAAGCTCTAGGAAGCCTACACTGAGGACTAAGTGGATGGGCTCTCACCTAGGGTGTGCACTTAAGGTCTAGGAGGTCTACACTGAGGACTAGGTGGATGAACTCTCACCTAGGGTGTGCTCTAAAAACTAGGAAGTCTATGCTGAGGATTAGGTGGATGGATTCTCACCTAGGGTGTGCTCCTAAAACTCTAGGAAGCCTACATTGAAGGCTAGGTGGATGGACTCTCACCTAGGTGTGCTCCTAAAGTCTAGGAAGCCTACATTGAAGGCTAGGTGAATGGGCTCTCATCTAGGGTGTACTCCTAAAAATCTAGAAGCCTATGTTTTAACTTGTGTTTAAAGTGATTTAAGGCATTTGACCCTCAAATAAGTATTTTCCAATTAATCAAATCAGGAATTCTCATTTTCTGACTTAACAATTTAAAAAATAAAAGAAAGGACAAGAACGACCCACTTCTGAAACTAGCAAAGCCAAAGCGGGGAAAAAGCAAGTGAATCAATCTAAAAAAAAGGTTTAAATTCTTTCAATATTGTAATTAAATTGCCCTTTAAGAGGAGTGTCTAAATCTACTCCAAGACAATGTTTTGAGCGGCCCAAAATAGCAACTTTTAAGATTTCCAAATCAACATGTAAATTAGTGCTTAAATGACGCCCAAAACCTTTCTGAGGTCAAACCCAAAAACACTTTAAAGCACTCCAAATCAACACTTTTAAAAGTCTCAAACACCATATTTAAAATGCCCCAAACAACAATTTTAAAATTCCAAAATAGCTCTCATGTAAAACCAAGACATTAATTTTAAATGTTACAAAATTAGCTAGGAAACTTAGCCCAAAACAGTGACAAAGTCTCCCTAAAAAAAATACATTTAAAGCCCCGAAAACTGCAGTGAAACTAGTCTGAACTAGTCCCAAAATAACCCTTAAACATCACTTGTGTAGCTTCCTAGGAACCCAAACAACAATTTGAAAGATCAAACAACACTTTTATGGCCCGCTACAAATCCAAACAGCAATTTGAAAGCTCAAACAACACTTTTATGGCCTGCCACAAACCCAAACAGCAATTTGAAAGATCGAACAACACTTTTAAGTGTTTTCCAACACCTTACGACACTCCTAAAGCCAACAAACAGCACTTTTAAGTGTTTTCCAACACCTTACAACACCCCTAAAGCCAACAAACATCACTTTAGATGCGGCCCCTAAAAAAAAAAATAGCAGAACACTCTAGGAAGCAACATCAACACCAATATAGTTGAACAGGTCTGATTATAGGCTAAAACCCTAAGTAGCATACTTTACTTGGTTCCCACTTAAAGCACTCGGGCTTTGAAAAGTGAAACCAATCCTTAGAAGGAATGAGGTTAATTCCCACATGATTTCAACGAATGACAATTAAATACATACCACTTAATCCTCACGAATTTACATGTCCATCTCCAAAACAACAATAACAATTTACCTAAGCATGAACATGTGTATTTTAAAAAAAAAATTAAAATGGTGATATTTGTTTTGTGCTAGGAAGAATTTGAGTGGTATGTGGGTAAACATTGAAGTTTGGATGTTAGATATGTAAACAAGTAGGAGATAAGTGACATGTATGTTAAAAAAAAAAAAATGAAGTTTGAATATTGGATACGTAAATATGTAAGGATTGAGTGTTATGAATTTGAAAATTCCCTTCTTGAAGTTTTCACAATAAAAACCAAAAATCAGATCTCAAATTTAAATGATAAAGAGCAATATCAATGGATAAAAGAAGCTCATAAAACCAAGCAAAGCAATTAGGATAAAGCTAATGGTGATGATGAATTTAATTTGTATAAAGGAATATGTAAACAGCGAACAAATTGTCAGATTCAGGATAAAATTTATATAAAGACGCAAACCTGGGACTGTAGTAGAGGATGCAAAAAAACTTCTGGTGGCGACTGTGAGGGTGCTTCGGTGCAGAAAGAGAGGCGAGCGGAAGCTTCGATTGTTGAGGGAGTCGAGCGACGTCTGGAGGCGCGTCGAGCGGGCTGAGGCGAGGCGAGCAACGATGTCTGGAGGCGCGACGAGCGAGCTGAGGCGAGGCGGGCGACGTCTGGAAGCGCGAATGGAAGAGTTTCGGGCGCAGGAGGAAGCGCCCGATCGAGCTTTCCGAGGGTTTTCTGTGGATGAGTAGCGGCGAGCAGAGACCGCGACTACGATGCGGGGAGACGAGGGGATCGAGCGCGGGACTCGGGCGAGAGCAGGCGTGCTTCGATGCGGAAGGAAGATGAACGAATCCGGAATCCTCTGCCGGGAAGATAAGGGAGTCGAGTGAGAGCGAGCGGAAGAGAGGGGTTCGGGATCCAGCAGAGAACGAGTGCGGGATCGAGAAGGGAGCGTGCGGGAGATCGAGATCCAGAATTCCTCTCTCGAGAGCGCTCCGCCGGAGAAAGAAATAGGTCGCGGGCTCAATAGCCGTTACCCGAGAGCTTTGGCGGGGAAATTAATGATTTCCTTTCCTGCAAAGGATTTAATTGGAAAATAATAACATTCAAATATTTTCAATTAATACGAGTTTTAAATAATCCGCCTGAATTTTGAAATTTGAAATTCAAAATCCGTGAGCAGGTGTCTAGCCCAAATCGGGCACCAGTCGGACCTGGGTTGAGCCCGACCCGCGCACCTAAAAAAAGCATCGATTTCCGTGCAAATCGCGCGAGTGTGGAACCACATCAATATGTGTATCTTTCCTAGCTAAAGTCGACGTTCCAGACGCGTCGGCGCGGTCTGTTTCGTCATCCGGGGTCGTCCGGAAGAGTTTGCCGGCGGACGAGTCAATTTAAGTCAAAATTGTGTGTGGTGCAACGAGTGTGTGAAGTGCGCCGTTCGCGAGTATTCGAGTCACAAATGGTTCACCTAAGGTCATTTGATCTTATAGGAACTCATTTTCAGACCCTCTACTTGTTGGTCCTTAGACCTTGCAACTAAAAGTTGAGTGCTTGGGACCACTCGTGCGAAGAAGCGGTTTGAAGTTCTACGGGAGGTGGGCTCCATTACTATTGCGCTAGGATGGTCAACCAGGAACTCCTAAGGCTAGATTATGGGTTCTGGGAGTAGGAGACTAAGACCTCACTAAAATGAGGTCAACAGACATCTAGTTGGGGTAATGTCCAATCTAGATTCACAACTAGTGATAACAGGACCTGAATGGCATTTAGTTTAACTACCAGAGCAAACATCTCCATATAGTCAACTTTATAGGTTTGTGAATAGCCTTTGGCGATCAACCGTGCTTTGTTGTGTTCAAAGAATTCATCAGAGTTAAATTCTGTGCTAAAAATCCATCAGAAACCCATTGCTTTCTTTTCTTGAGGAAGATCAACATCCCACGTATTCTTTGAGCCCACATTCCCTTAGATCATTCTGTCTTGGCTTCAATTTCATTCACTCGCAGCTTCTTTATGGCAATCCATCAGCTTGGGTTGCATAAAAGGCCATTATCAATAAAACGTGTCATGTGTAGATGCTAAAATTATAAGAGTTAGGATGCCTTAACATCTTGCTTATTTGTGTCTCTTAGAAGACTTGCTATGAAATTGTTGTGATTGTAACCCTCTTAATGAGTCCATCATAGTTCTGAATCTCATAACGTGACCATAACTCTAATACCTCTTTTATTACAACCTGCCATTGAAGCTCAGAGTATCAAGGCTGGTATAAGGCAAGTACAACGTGAGGTAGTGGACTGCCCACACATGCTTGATAATAACGATCACACGTGGATAGTTCGTGGCTTCTAACATACATCTTAAATATTTCTCACAGTTGTCAATAATAAAGGATGGAGAATCATCCCTAACATGATCAAAATGTAGTCAGATAATGTCTCCCTAAGGATGCATAAATTGGCCCATCCGAGTAACATTGGTGATCCAACGAAGACAGCCACTGAGATGTCTCTAATCAAAGACATGAACCTTGTGTATTATAATTCTCAATATCACAAGCTTATCAATGGTTATAAATAGATGATCCACATGGATTAATGGAAATGGTACTTAGATTGATCATTTATATGTTGGTCTTCTATAACGATGGTCGTCATTTTTGTTTGGACATGCTTGACTTTTCTAGAGTCATCATTTGTTGCAAACTTCTTGTGATATTGATGTCTAGGGAGGCCATAATAATGAGTGTGTGCTAGTGTGATTAATATATATTGCATGCCACTAAGGGTTTGTTTGGGGCTGCTGCAGCTTATCCAGCTTATGCTGATAAGCAGTTTATCCTGATAATCTGTTGATGACCAGCTGATCCGGAGAAGCTGACTGAATGTTTGGTTAGTGCGTTTAGAAAACAATTGATTCTGGATGAATGATCAATCTGCTCTTGTTGTGGATAAATTGTTTGGTTTATGCGTTTTGTAAACTAATGATTTGTAGATTTTTTTACAAATTTACCAACCTTAATGCAATCATAAAGGGAAGATAAATGTGACGATTGAAGAACATAAAAATAAGAAATATTCTTAAAATTAAAGTTCAAATGTTAAGACATGAAAATACAAAATATTTATATCACATAAATATTTCAGATCACATCATAGGAGCACAAATATCTAAACAAAAGTGAAATACACCTTAACACACTAATATGTACTATAATGAGACCCAAAAAAAGAGAAAAATAACATGTTCAAATTACAAGAAAGAAAATTATAATGTTAACTTGAATGTAATAGCATATCATGGCCCATGCTGCCCTGTCGTCAATATAAAAGTTGGGTTGTGTTGAGTCGCCCGTAGGAAGCTACCGGTCGCCGAAATCGAAACTTTGTTGTCCGCTTTGGAAGGACGTTTTAATTTACGTATAGATTTAAGTCTAGCAAAATATGAAATCAAACTGGACTCATAATTTTCACAGTTTAAATGAAAGAGAACTCTACCTCAAACTCTGTATCTATCCCGAGGGATAAACACAAGACTTGACGATGAGATTCGATCAAATAAACTAAGAAATATATGACGTCCGTTTGGTCTGCAAAACCGTTTTATTTGCCGACAAATTTTCCTATTTAATATGAAAAATTAAATAGGATTTATTTTAAGTTGGTTTCGGAAGAGCTTCCTATAAGGGCAAGCTCCTATAGTTAATTATATCTAAAATGACCGAAGTCACTTAAGAATACTCTCGATAAAAAATCAGGAAAAAATATCTTCAAGGATTTCAAAAGAATGAGACTTTTCAACGAAGTCGGACAAAGAAGTGTGAAAAGACTCAAATTTGGAACATTTATTACATAATCTAAAGGAAGAAGAACTAGGGGATGCCACAGATTCAGAGGAGATCCTCGGTGACTTCCCAGTCTACCCTATGATTTGGCTTTAGTTTCGAGGAGAAATATTCAAGTGTTTTATCCTGCCAATTTTATCTATTTAGGGCTTACATTCGTGTGAAACGATCACACAAATAGCCTGTAAGATGTGAGGATTTAGGTCGTAACGAACGACAACCTCAGAATCCTAAAACGAGTTAGGATTTAGATCGTACAACAAATTTATAAAAATGCATAAAGAAAAGGTTGATTTATGTTGCGTTAGACGAACAACCTCGAAACCCTATGAATTGTTGTTTTAATTTCTAGGAAAGGAATGGTTTAGCTGAGGAAGACATGTTTTGCTGTTGAAGATGATCTTGCTGTCCATCGCGCTAGTTTCAAGCTCCTTGTCGTGACGAGTTTAAGTTTTCTAAGGTGTCAGGTTATAAGGTCAAATCCAACGGCCATATGGTTGTAGTTCTTCAGATATTTTATCGGGAACATGTTGAAGTTGTATAGTGCATAACATAACAGTAGAATATGTAGCACATGACAAGCAGTAGAGTGTGCAGTCGAGAGAACAGTACAACATAAAAGGTAAAGGAAAAGTGAAAAAAATAGCAGGTAGGTGATTTGCAAGAAAGTAACATGCTGTAAACATAAAAGAAACCTGTATACCAAGGATGTTCGTTGTTCCTTAGGTGTAATTGATGTAACAGGTACAAACAACAAAACTTGAGGAAACATGCTGAAATGCTTTATATAAACGAAAACGAAGAAACATCGTTCAGAAATCTCGAGAAAGATCGTCAAAAGTCTCACGACAAGAGAAATGCGAGGAAATCGACGAATCGATTAAAATCATAGAAAACATGGAAAAATCCCGAAAAGAGATCACGAGTGCTTTGTACAAAAATTCCAAGAAAAACATATGAAAAAATTCGAAAAGAGGGGGGCCGCAAGCACTCGGGTTGAGGCTAGGCTCAACTTTATATTAGTACTCGAAGGTCGTCGAAGGTTACTCGGTCACCCGGATGTATAAAGCCCGCCACTCAACTAGAAGGGTGTCCTATCGGACCTAACTCAGGAGGATACTCCTTAGCCTAAACAGATGATCTGCATGTGGACAATCGATGTTTAAAATGTATTTAAAATTTATATTTTCAACATGCACATATGTTTCAAACATGCAAAAAATGTGTTGTATCAATTTTGTTTATAGCGAAAAATGTATTTTTATTTTAGAAAAAGGTGTAACTTTTCTTATCAAATCTGTTTTTATCAATTTTAAAAAATAGTTGTCCACGAGTTGATCGCGCTGTCGGGCATAAGACTACCAACAACCTAAGAAGGTTCGGGTTAACTTCCGCTAGTCTTGTGTCGGTGAATGATATTGTCATCTTACAACTCATCGGGTTCCTGAATCGGATCCTAATGTCATAGGATGACATATCATTCTGCTCTATCTCCTGTGTGCCTTTGTCATCACCGCCCTAAGCCCCTAAACAAAACCGACCTACTTGCGACCTTGCTTGATGGTTTCACATATAGCAAAAGGCTATACATGGACATTTATGTATCAGACATAAGCATAAAAAATCAAACCAAGAAGCAAAAAAAAAAAAAAGAACAAAAATGGGGTGAGAGAGAGAGGGGACTGATCTACCTAAAACATCGAAAAGAACGGAGCATGAATCAACTCTCAAAACTCATGATGAAAAAAACCTGAAAAGGAAGACCCAAAGATCCTTGAATCAATCCGAAATGATATCACTTTCTCACATTTTTATAAATGACTTAACTCGAGTCAAAATGACCTCATAACGACGGTATCCAAACCCCAAAGATATCTTTTATCAAAGCAATTCGTCTCAGCCAAACATTCTCGCAAGATAAAATTCGGAAATCTCCCAAACTTTATAAATCAAGCAAAAGGAAAGTGACCCCGGGGAAACAACCACTAGTATTTCCAAACCCATACAAAAATCAGGATCTTCCAACTTTCAAATTAATCAATAGCCTCATATATCAAATAAGCATAAAATCTTCCCATAGAACCAGAGAAATGCTCACGGCCGTGGTCAATAGAGGGGGGTGTAGCCACCAAGGCTTTTGGTCAAGGCAAAATAGGGCCAAAGAGACTTACGGCCAAGGCAACCCAAGGCACAAAAGGAGCCCACGACCACAGTAACAACAGGAAAACTACCCAAAGTATTGCTTTTGATATGTAAGAGAGTGAATGGACAAACTTGTATAAATTATTCAAACCACCCGCTCTAATTTCCCCCAAGTAAGACATAAGAAATATGCTCAATTTATTTTTGATCACCTCACTCTATAGATAGTGCAAATGCATATGTTTTTGGATGACAACTTGATTCATCTATAACATTCAAGTCACCCTAAGTTCGGCAGGAAGAATCAAACCACCCTGGTAGCCTACCAACAAGTTCATGGGTGAAGCTAAGAACAAGCATGGACCAACTCCACTACAAGCCTTCTGGTAAGAGCAGAAAAAAAGGCACAAAGCAGACCCCCAACAAGCTCTCTGGTAAGAGCAGAAAAAGGGCACAAGACAGGCTCTCAATGAGCTCTCGGGTAAGGGCCAGAACAAGGCATAAATAGGCCCCCAACTTTAATATTCCAAGCATGAAACAACCTCCAATAGAAGTTTAAACAAAGTTATGCCTCGTGAGGTGCTAAACCCAACCACCAAAACAAGTTACAAGACTTGTCGAATTAAATAAATCCTCCCATAACATGTATTTCAAGCAAGGAAGAGCCATAAGAAACCGAAGCCGAGCCCCCAAACATGCATGAAAGGCCAAATAAACTCTCCAATATCTCATGCTAAATAAGAATAGATGAAAAGCCTCATAATACATATCCCAAAATGCTTGCAAGAGGAGCCATCATCAACTCAAAGCTACATTTTCAATTATTCTAACTTGCTTTTGAACAAAAAGAGAGAAGAGGAGCTAGAATCATCTCAAAGCCACGTTTCAACCTTCTTATTCACAGTAATAGAAATATGCCATAGTTTTATCATTTTAAGCAAGTAGGGAAAAGAGAAAAGCTGATAACATGCTATACTTCTATCATTCTAAACAGGTAATCAAATCTAGCCCTTAAAGTATGCTTGCATTTCTATTCCTAGATGCTTGAGTATCATGTATTAAAAAATTTAAGTGCCAACTAAGTCAGCATGCTGTATCACCCATCGCACCGAGCTAACAGGGGCTCGGCAAGGCAAAACCGAAAATAGGGCAAGGCACAAAAGTGGAAAAAGTTACCTCCTTGAAGCAAAAGAAAGTAACACAAGAACTTTAAAGGCACTCCCCAACTTCAACTCCTCCAACAGCAAGAGGAAACCAATTTAAGCACCAGAAAATTAAAGTGAGAAAAGAAAATGACAGAGTTTCCTCCCTTAGAGATTTTTCGGCATACCCCCAGTGCTACAAAACTGAGTTCTAATATATACCAGAGAATGAGAAGAATGATTAAGAAGATACGACAAAAGGATCGAGAACAGAGGATACGATCATCGCAGAGGCCACGCTCTGCGGCAAGGAGGGTCGAGAGCAGAGGATACGATCCTCGCAGATGATAAGATCCTTGGCAATGATAAGGGGATGGGTTGCCTGCGAGGTTGTCTCGCGTGCGAGAGGAACGAGCGCGGGGACGAAACTCCAACGACACGAAGGAGTGGGCCAGGTGAAATTGAGCGAACTGCAGTTAGTGCAGAGGTCCACAAGCGCGAGAGGAAGAAACATGAGAGGGGAAATAAACTAGGTTAAGGATTTTTTAACATAAGTTAATAATAATAATAATAATAATATTATTATTATTATTATTATTATTATTATTATTATTTATTATTATAATTACCACCTAAATATGTATTTTCCCCAAGATGTGCCGTCACAATGAAACGAACGTCTCATCTAGGTAAAATCGATGTTTCGGACGCTTCGACACATTCTGTTTCGTCATCCAGAGTCGTTTAGATGACCTTATCGACGATTAGGACGAAAACGCATCGCGACCCGAATCACGTAAAAAACTTGGCTCTAATTCGATTAAACAAGACGACGAAGAGCGCGTCAACACTAAATCAACGAGTACAGTCAATCTTAAGGCCGACAATCCTATAAGAATACTCCCTGAGTTCCTTCAGAGTAGCCTTACCTGCTAAGCAATAGCGGTCAAAACTACTATATGGAACGTCAAGTCGAGCGGAGAAAAGTTCAGAATTGCTAACGGGGAGGGCTCATTCACTAGTTTTCTAGGAATAGTCGACAGAAAGGTCCTACTACTAGATCCTTAGGCTACTAAGGAGGGGAAAACTGCACCTCGATCGAAAGCGAGATCAACATGCCCAGCTTTGACACTCTAGAGCCCTGAGCAAATCTGTCGGACTAGGATATCATAGAAATGGAAGCAGTCGAACTAGAAGCAGTGTTCTGAAATTGTGATACCAACAAACTCCGAACAGCAGTGTCCAGTTGGGATATCATAGAAACAGACGTAATGTCGGCCCACATGAAGAAAGTGCACTCCTCATGTTTTTGTGCCCACCGCAAACACCTATAAAACTGTCTCCCGTAACTATGTGACTGCGTGACGTGAGTAGCAAGGTTGGTAGCTCGCACCAGCACATCACTTGCCGGGACTTCCCCAAATATCTTGAACTCATCATCTTGCAGTTATTAAAAATAGAATAGATCAGTCAAAATTTGAGAAAATATACTTACCGAAGTATGAAGGCAACGGTTGACGACAACAAATTTTTGTGGTCATCCAAACTGCTCCATAGTTATCTCAATAAAATCAGTAGAATTTAGTATTAAAAAAAATGTAATATTTGATAAATCCATGTAGTAGCACTAGTTATTCTGGCAATTTGTCCCCCAAGAATGCATCAATGAAGTGCAAACAAACCATATCAACCCATGCCATTCATGATCTCTTCAATAATGCAGCGGATTACCATTACGGCAAAAAAAAAAAAAAACAACTGCATGTGAACAGAAAACAACTGCAGCAGGTAATTCGAAGGAAAGAACTAGAGCATGTATTCAAGATAATAACTTTAATGCCCATCCTAAAATCAACTAGCTGTGAAGTAACCTTCTAAGCTTCATATACTTCTTCGGTTGTTGATTCACTAACATTTGTAATTTTCTAACCAAAACAAAATGACTAATCTCATCATTAACCACAACATCAGCTAGCTGTGAAGTAGGAAAACAATCAAACTATTGAATGCATGTTAATGAAATGAAGCCCTTGGAATTGACATATACAGCAGCAGTTACATATACAAATAGATCCATAATATGAATCGAACATATACAGCAACAGTTACTTATGAAACATGCACTTATCGAACACATACAAATGCTAGCTTCTGCTGCTAAGATATAGAAACCCAAGCGGTAAATTCTGCTGCACAGTTACATATACAGATCAAACATGTACTGCTACGTTCTCAATATTGAAATGAAACAACTTTACCGCTTCATAATGAAAAACCAAATGAAACTATGCTTAAAAAGAAATATCAAACCAATGCAGCAAACCATTTTAAAAACTAAAAATTCAGATGTTTTGATAGCTGAATAACAGCTGAAAAAATTGATTCAATTCTCGAAAAAAACAACTTTACTGCTTCTACAACCATCAGTTACATGCTCAAACATTAAACTCATCCAATTCTGGAAATGTTCAAACTTTCTAACATTATGGATTAAACAAATGTTCAAACCAAGTGTTTAAACTCCTACCAACATATTCTCATTCAGCAAAGCTCCAATTACCATCCCAATCAAGGCACTTGGGAAAAGGCCAAGAGAAATAACCGAAATACAAGTCCTAAAGCAACAAAAAATCAAAATTGTACAGTACATAAGCAGCGGTTGCCCATAAGGAGGGTCATCCAAGCTGCAACCGCACATTTTTAGAATTCGAGAACCATGTACCAACAGTTTCTCCAAAATAATAAAATCAAATTTGAGCTGTAGAAGATTGCAGTATATGCATTGGACTCTTTCAGCAACATAGAAGAACAGTTAGATTAGGCTTCTGCTCTATCAAAACCCCATAAGTGAGAAGTTTGATTTTGATCCAGAAGGAAAAAACCAAATTACACTTTGCTAACAAAGCATTATGGCCAAAAAAACCAATTTCCAATCTCATTTAACACCAAAGCATGACAGCCAAAAAACTGAAAGCATCCCTTTTAACTGTTATGCTCATTACAGCCAAACCATTTTCATTCAACACATTAAACTCATTCATTTCATTTCTGGAAGCGACCTGAAATTCCAGATGCATTGCTATTATCAAGACAAATTACCGTAGTGTTTTTTGCAAAGCAACTTCTGCTGGAAATCATTCATAAAAGAGACCACTCATATGGAACTCCTAAAAAAACATAACTACCGTACAGATTCTGCAACTTCAGAGCTACATACCTTCACAACCGATTTGCTCTTGAAGAATGACAAGTATCGAGAGTCGTTTGCAATTTGTAAAGGAATGGAATGAAATGTTGGATCCTCGGGCTTAACTACCTATATCGAGGGTTGGCTGCACCGTTCGCAGTTCATTAAGCAGGTTAAGACATATTCCTTTCGTCATACGGAACATGTTGAAGAATCGCGTGGGATGACCACGTAATAAATCACCCACCTATCTATCTCTAATCTGACTCGACGTCATATATGGGTTTTGGTCGATAAATGTAAAATAGTAATAGCACAACAAGGTAATGATTAGTGCAACTTTGCGGATGTGATTAACTTCTTCATCCATACTACAAAGTAAGTACAAGGATAATTTTTAAACTTCATAAATAGATAACAAGATAAATTAAAAAAATACATAGCAATGACAGAAATATAGTGATGGTAGAAAAAAATTAGCTATGAAAAAGGATAAGTACACAATGGAAATTGTGGTGAAACATAGAAGATACAATCATAGAAAATAAAATTAGTGCATAGTAAAAGATAAATAAAAGCATAATGCCGCCATGGAAAAGGATAAATGTCCATCATAGAAATATGAAAGAAAACTACAGGAAATAAAATAACATAATATCTAAAACATTCATGCATTCATGAAAGAGCTCAAGTATTTGACTCGGCATTGTGGTTCCAACTTCATAAAAAACTGTCTTATGGTCGAGTCTCGTAACACCTTAACGTATTTTAAATATTCGTCTTTGTCCGCCTTAACATCGGGATATGTATTGAGGACTTCGAGACATTCATCAATGGAGTTGTCCTGCGAGGGAAAAGACCTCGCTTCGCAAGTTTCAAAAGTGTGTCGATGGTATTTTTTATGAATGTGACTCCTTTATTCTTTTTGTCTACCCTGGGGCATTTTTGTTGGCTAGTGGATTGAACATCTGTGTGAACTTGGCTGAGACCTTCTCCTGACTCACCTATTTGCATGGTTTCTATGTCTTGTGCTGAGTTGTCAAACCCTACATCATTTGGGGTGAACATATGAATTTTTGTTGCGACAACCGCAGTGAACATGTCATCTAGTTTCTCCTCTAAAACTGGATCAATGCCAATAAATTTAAATTTTTTGGCTGACGGCACTGCCTTAAATAGATTGAAAAGTTTTATTAATGAAATCAATTCAATGCACTGTCTTTAAAGTAATATTAGATATAATATACCTGTAATTTCTTAGTCAACTAATCCTCTGGTGCATCAATTGTACATTTTACTGGTTTCCAACTCATTCCCGTTGTTCCCTTTTTTTTAGTTCTTTTCATATTTTCCAATCTTTTCTTAATTGATCACACTTTCTTCAATTTCATACGATCATAATTCCTTCTGGTCACTTCCTTGAATTTAACCATAAGATTTTGTCATCTTTCTTTGTTAAAATATCTTGTGGGCCTATTTTCCATCTCGACCTCCCTCCGACATAGATCACAAAATATAATAGTGATCTCTCTATCTCACATGACCGATGATCCAGTCTCTTTAGCTTTACTCATTGGGTTCTGTCAGATTAAAAGATAAGCACAAAATATTTTTTTTCATGACAAAAAATGTCCCAAACTATGAGATAAGTAATTTATGTGGTAGACATGTGAACGAAAATAATATTGAAGAAGCATTAATAAAATACGCTCTCCATTCATAGGGAAAAGAAAAATCTTTATTTCAAATTGCAAGCTCTTCTAGCTTTTTTCCTCCAATATTCCACAATATATTGACTGTAAAAAATGTTCGTCACAAACTGTTGGGTGTTGTACTCGTGACATGGCTCATGGTTTGATTCCGGATCGTATACGATTAATTATAATAAAATGTTATATAAGCATAGTAAAAGCCCAACCAGAATAAGTAAAAAAACATGCGATAATTATTCCGCAAGCCAATGTGAGCATTCCATAAAGAGGTGGAATGATAGTAAAAGCATATTAAGTTGTAGATTTTAGAAAACCACAAAATAAAAAAATAAAAAATAAAAAACTAGTAAGGCCATATGTTACAGCGAGTAGTTGGCAATGGGAAGAGGTATAGAATTTTTGAACTTCTATCTCCTACTCAAATGCTTGATAAAAAATCTAATATTATTCATATAGAGAAATGACATTCCTGAAATATATGAGTTCCTCTCAAGCCAGAATGATGAGGAATAATGTGTTTAAACAGAGAGGAGAAATAACGAGCACCCCTGCAATATTATACATAACGAGCACCCTTGCAATATTCTCTATTTCATATGAATTGCGTGGTATGTATGTAAAGCTTTCCAGAGATAAAAAGCTAAGGGAAAACCACAGGAAAAAGAGCAATACTAAAGATTTCTCATGGCCACAACTTCAACCGCAAAAAGTGCAATACCTATCACAAGAAATGAACAGGATCTAGTAATTTCACATCTAAGGGGTTCATATCCATCATTTTTTGCAATAAAAAAAATCATCATCATCAATATTTCTTATTTGCCGCTTTGCCGATACACAAGAAAAAAAAAAGAGATCCGACCACATTTCTCGAACGAATGCAAATAACGAAGAAGAAAGACGAGGCATGCGAAGGAATAGTTATGCCTGTTGAGAGAAATGCGAAGGAGTGAAGATGCCGAAGAAGAGTGAAAGCACATCGGATCTTTAGAGGAGGATCGTTTAGGGCATGTGAAATGCGATGAAGAAATGACAAGGGCGGATGCGTATGAGAGTAGGGTCACGGGATGCCAAGACCAGATGCGTATGAGGGCAGGGTCATGGGAGTAAATTATTCGATCGAAAACGCAAACCGCTGGGGTCGTCCCGCGGTCCGTGTCTTTCACAAATTTTAAAACGTTGTTTATGATAATCTGTTGATAAGTGCGGAACAAACGGTGAGGCGGCATTTTCAAAACGCCGCTCGCACTTATAAGCTGCACCAAACAGGGCTTTAGTGACTAAATCTGTCCAGTGCATTGGGGTTTGTCTAAATTTGGTTTGGACTGTTTAAACCTTAAGAAGCACCAAAATTAGGTGAATTTGGTGATGGTGAAATTGTTGTTCTGAACCAGTTTTGAGCTTTTTATGTTTAATTTCTGAGTTAAGTTTTAGGAGTAAAGTTAGAATTATTTTAGTTCTTTTAAGCTAATTTGGGATTTTTTTGTTGTTTTACAAATTCTACTTTGATCAGGTAAGACTTTTTATGATCTCAGCAGCTATATCGGGATTAGGGATTGAACAGCCTATTCATTTAGTGGAAGGAATCTATTGTTTCATAAAATAATCCCAAGTGCAACGTTACCTGTTAGTGGTTTAGAGATGACTTTGAGATATACTAGTGTAAATCTCAGTTTGAAGATTGGATTAGATCAGCCTGNTTCATATATTCTTCAGTAATTAAAAGAACATAATATTATTTGTACTTGATCAATGTGCAGCAATAGTCACATTTGTTGACTTGTCTCTGTGATCTTCATGCACATGCTACTCGAATCTTTTTCAAAACTTAACAATGTCTCTTCCCATTTATTATAATAGAGACAGTTTATATCTATCAATTTTCATGAGATTTATTTTTACCATACTTGCCGAGGTTGATATTCTTCCTCTAACAAACAATCTTTCAACGAGATTTTAATCTCCAATGCGCTGATTTTGCGAATGAATAGTTAGAAAAAAGAAAGATGAAATTATACCATTGAAGTTGATAATATCTTCTCTATAGATGTCATAAAAATTCTTATTTGAGAAAGGTAATTTGCTGTTCACCATCAACCAATATATCAATGCTCACCAAAACCCTAATAACATAATTACTTTTATTTAGATGAGATTTAATGGATTTGTATCACTGCATGTGCATCCAACATAATTTTTTACTTTTGATAATGATTTTTTTAATGCTTTGATCATGTAAAAAAGTTGCTTTAGTTGCATCTCATTTGTGATTTTTTACTTGAAAGACATCAATCAAGATCACATCTACCAATTATAATTAGAACATTTATTTAATTAAAATTTCATCTCTATCTTTTTTATTATACTCATAATTGTAGTTTATTCGAGTAGTAGGCTATAATATCACACTCTTATAGCTATCAAATTGTTAAATCTCATTCTTCATTGCTATCATACTCTATGGTAAACACTAATAATATTTATGAAGTAAAACACCTAGCTTTTATAAAAGTGCTTATCCAAGCAAATATGATGGACATGCAAAACTGTTGTAATGTGGTTGATCATCACAAAAAGACATTAAGATATGATTAATTTGGTTATAACAAGGCTTTTTATAAGAGGTGGTAATTTGGTCTACACAAATTATTTTGTTTTCATCGTTTAAGCATGTACTTCCCAATTCTTATGTATTTAAATGTCTAACGCCTATATTTTGTTTTTTTACATTTATACCAGTCAAATCTTTCATATCACGTAAAAAATCACTATTTTAATTTTTAGAAAGTGATATTTTCATGCATGGATAATGTAGCATATGTGTAAAATGTCAATATGTAAATACATAAAGATTGAGAGGATGTATGTAGATCTTCAATTTTTCTTAGCAATTTGGCATAAGATAAGTATTTTCTCCCATCAATATTCAGTTTCTGATCCGTCTCTTACTTTGCTAAAACGTAGTATTAAATTTGCCTATTAACTAAAATTGGTCTCAATTTTGTCTTAATTTAAGGGATAACAATCTTTTTAACTTTTGTTTAGAGCTGAGTTAATACCAATTAGATTTCAGGAAGTTTATATCCATCTTTTTGTAACTAAACGGCAAATATTAATGAATGCCTTTTTCTTTTCTTTTTTTTTTTAACTAGTTGGCATTATTATGATCATGGGGTAAGGTCGCATTTTATCTATTTTTCTTATTTGAGTATATCTTTTTTCTTTCTTTCTTTTTTCACATACAAGTTCAAACCAAACCATAGAGGAGATTGAATATTTTTAAGGTGAAAAACTTAAAAAATGAAAAATTACTAATGTAATTCAATGTATTAGATTTGAGAGCGGACTTCCTCAAAATTTGAAGAAGTGTTAAGTACAATGTATTAGATATGAGCTATAGAAATCATCTCTTGTGGTGTTGGAATAATTATATGCCAAGTAATTTTGAAGTCTGCTTTAGGACTAAATGATTAACAAATATTAAATGTTGATTGTTATTCGGTGAATGGTTACATAGATGGGAAATGTGAAAGTTTTGATGATGGTGATTTTCATGATAGAGGGGAAGGTGGACAGTCGAAAAGATGGTCGTCAGATGTTGCTAGTTGATGAGTGTCATGCTTTACTTATTAGCATGCATTAAATGATAATTGACGAGAAATGTTAGAAGGCAGGAGATGATGAGTTGGCCAACTTAATCATTCTTCCAATTAAATTTGAGATCTAGTGATCAATAAGCGAGGATCAAACATCGATGATTGAAGAATGTATAATAGTGTGTGTTGGTAAGCATGGATGGCATTCAACAAATAACATCATAAGTCAAAGGATTGACTCAAATCATTTTTCTAATAGAATGGGAGCTTAAAGTATATAAAGGAGGCATGAAACTTCTGTGGCTGGTGAATGTAAAAAATTATTTTTTGAATGATATCAGATGATCTATGAGAATATCGGAATGTTTATGTAATTTGTTGATTAGTGTAAAGTCACAAACATAAGGACTATCAAAATTTGAGTGATAATGAATGATGAACTTCATTGTTCTCTTATTATGATCAAATATTAGGTAGCTTGTCATATGAGTGTTAGATATCATTGATGGACATACTTCATATTTAGACTTCTAGCAAGCACTGAAGACAATAGTATTTTCTACATTGATGGTCCTCGATAATTGAGGCATCTTTTTTATTTATTTAACATTCAAATCACATAGTTAAATGAAAATCATCTCTCTAATAATCAAACCGTAATCCTAATATGAACTCTTCCATTGCCAACATATCATTCTACTTGGAAAATGTGGTTGCCCTAGTTAGCACACACCTATATTTTTTGTGTTAGGTTGACTTAATTGACAATATCATTGCCTAAAATTGATCCAATTTGTGACCCAATCAAGTTGGCTCAATTTGTAGCTGTAAACCATAAATATTGTTGTGTTATAGGGTTTGGTGACTAGGTTATGCTAACTTTAAGCTGTATTTTTGTCTAGATCAAAATAATCATGAGCATTTTGGTGTGTTACATGTGCAATTAGTANAGCCTTCCTCAAAATTTGAAAATGTGTTAAGCACAATGTATTAGATATGAGCTATAGAAATCATCTCTTGTCGTGTTGGAATAATTATGTGCCAAGTAGTTTTGAAGTCTGCTTTAGGCCTAAATGATTAAAAAATATTAAATGTTGATTGTTATTAGGTGAATGGTTACAATAGATGGGAAATGTGAAAGTTTCGATGGTGGTGATTTTCATGATAGAGGGGAAGGTGGACAGTAGAAAGATGGTCGTCACATGTTGCTGGTTGATGAGTGTCATGCTTTAGTTATTAGCATGCATTAACTGATAATTGACGAGAAATGTTAGAAGGCGGGAGATGATGAGTTGGCCAACTTAATCACTCTTCTAATTAAATCTGAGATCTAGTGATCAATAAGTGAGGATCAAACATCGATGATTGAAGAATGTATAATAGTGTGTTGGTAAGCATGCATGGCATTCAACAAATAACATCATAAGTCAAAGGATTGACTCAAATCATTTTTCTAATAGAATGGGCGGCTCAAAGTATAAAAAGTAGGCATGAAACTTCTGTGGCTAGTGAATGTAAAAAAATTATTTTTTGAATGATACTAGATGATCTATGAGAATATCAGAATGTTTATGTCATTTGTTGATTAGTGTAAAGTCACAAACATAAGGACTATCAAAATTTGAGTGATAATGAATGATGAACTTCATCGTTCTCTTATTATGATCAAATATTAGGTAGCTTGTCATATGAGTGTTGGATATCATTGACGGACGTACTTCATATTTAGACTTTTAGCAAGCATCGAGGACAATAATATTTTCTACATTGATGGTCCTCAATAATTGAGGCATCTTTTTTATTTATTTAACATTCAAATCACATAGTTAAATGAAAATCATCTCTCTAATAACAAAGTGTAATCCTAATATGAACTCTTCCATTGCCAACATATCATTCTACACGGAAAATGTGGTTGCCCTAGTTAGCACAAACCTATATTTTTTGTGTTAGGTTGAGTTAATTGACAATATCATTGCCTAAAATTGATCCAATTTGTGACCCAATCAAGTTGGCTCAACTTGTAGCTATAAACCATAAATATTGTTGTGTTATAGGGTTTGGTGACTAGGCTATGCTAACTTGAAGCTGTATTTTGGTCTAGATCAAAATAATCATGAGCATTTTGGTGTGTTACATGTGCAATTAGTATTTATTTCCTTATCTAAATTGTTATGTAAGCCTCAATTTGTTTGCCTGTAAATAAAAAGTAAGATTTACCTACATACCACTCAAGTCTTATTTATTTATGTATCTAACACAAATTTCAATTTTTACCTAAATGCCATTTTAATTTTGCATGAAAAGGTTTATTTCACATTTAAAAAATTAAATGATGCTAACTGAAGAGACACAATACAATTCAATCAATATATATATACAATAAAAAACAACAACACAAGAAGACAGACAAAAAAAATCGCTACAATACAAGATGAAGCTCAGAAAAATGCAGACATAAAATTTCGCTAAAATGAAAAATGCAGCAACACTAACACTTGGAAGAAGAAGTAATCCACTTGAATCAGCACCAAACGGTCTTAAGAACTTGAGATCCAAAAATCCTTCAGAAAGAAAGAAAACTCTTGACATGTGGGAAAATGAGAAGAACCACCACCACCAGGATCAAAAACAAGCATCGTCATTTTGAATCGCAATGAACAACATCTAACCATAACATCAGATACAGGATATATAAAAAATAGAGAAACTATGGATTAGTAAACATATATTCCATAAAGCTGAAGAATCAAAACAAATGTTCGGTCAAAACCGAAACTTTCAGGGAAGCAAGAAATGGGTTAGTAAAAATATAGCTCAACCAAACCCAAACCATTATTAAGATACACCATTCAGAAATAATCTCTCTATAATATAAGAAGTAATATAAGATTATCTAATTCAAGGCAACACCTCAAATATCAGTTAGAACTTTCATTAAATGGTTGAAACTTCCATTCAAATTTAATGAAAAAGAGAAATGCAAATGATAATATTAGGATAAAATCTCTAAAGAATGACAAATTCTCAAAGCAAGGAATTGGTACATCATAACTAAGACTAAAAAATTGTCAGAAAAGTTGTATATAAATTATCAGAACAGTACTCAACGAAGCATAAATTAGAAATAGAGAAAGGGAGATCACAGTTAACATAAAAGGAAAAATGTAAAAAGCACTAACAACAACACCAAAAACTCAAAAACATTACAAGAAAAAGCTGCAAAAGAACTTCATAAAATAGTTGAAAAGAATTTCATCCTTTATTTAAAAGAGTAAACAAAGTCAAGGATATAATTTTAAGGGAATGCAAAAAATCACAACATCAGAAAACATACATCATAGCAAAACCAAAAAGTAGCCAACAAGCAAAGAATTAAGTAGTATTAAAAAATCAGTAAAATATCCAGAGAACAGAGCAAAAAGTAACAAATAAAGTTAAGTCAACACTGAGTATCAAAAAACTTCTCCAAACATCACTCCTAGAAGAAAACATAGCAAAACCATGAATATATTGAGAATTGATAGAAAGTAAGAAAATCAAAAGTCCATTTAATACAAATACGACCATGATCAGAAATATAAAAACCATGCACACTTTTCCTCATTTTTAAAATTTTTATACTTATTAGCAGAGAAATTATCCTCAATAGAAGAATAGAGAGCTTAGTCTCAATAAGACCAATCATATGAATGTTAATCTTTTTGAAATCAACGACACGAAATTTTTTAATATCTACACTTATTTCTGAGCAGAATATCTAAGGTCTGGACAATGTGCACTATTTATTATCCTTTCTCTGTTCTATTCTAGAGATGAGACAAATACCATTAGGCTTGCAACTGAAAATTATTATATCAGGACTCCTAATGTAGAGATACGTTCGGAGTCCACTGATATACAGACACGTGACTTCAAGGACCCACACTTAAATCTCCAGAAAATAAAAAAGAAAACGCGCGTGCTTTCTTGTGATCCTGCCCGGTAACATGAGAATATTCCTCTCATGTTATTTTGTGTTATTCAGGTGTTATTGTAGTGGTATTGATGTGTTATTATGTTATTATAATATCAGTAATATGCTCAGAACACAATAACACATGAATATCACCACAACAACACATGAATAACGTGGAATAACACGAGCGGAATATTCCTCTGTGCTAAAAAAATTTTTTTTAAAAAAAAATTTCTATCACCTCCATGTGGCGTGATTTTATTAGACTCCAAATGTATCTCTACGTTCACAGTCCGGATATAATATTTGCTTGGCTTGCATGTTGACAAAATAAATATATGTATTAATTGCCCATAATTAAAGTTTTGTGAGCAGTATTGTAATAATTGATTCCTCTTATTTTTATCAAATCGTATGCTGGACAATAAAAACACAGCCAAAAAACAAATCCTTGTTTTATTTATCAAATAATTAATAATAATAAATAGTCAAAATTGAAATTAAATTTTTAAAGAGTGAAGTGTCAAAGCTGTCTTGGACTATTTATATGGTGTTATTTTAATCCCATAGTTTGTAGAAATTTAAAAATTATCCTCACTCTTTAAATTGGAGTTCAAATAGTCTTCGTGAAGGATTATTAGGAATGGTTTAAAAACCGAACCGGACCGGCAGGTTCAACCGATTCAACCGGCTCCCGGTCACTAGTCCGGTCCAGTTCTCTTAAAAGATTGGTTTTACATCGGAACCGCCCCCCAGACCGGTCGAACTGCCGGCTCGACCTTCAGACCAGTATACCGGTTCAATATATTCTAATACACGAATAAAACGGTAACGCGCTTCTATCCTACGTCGTGAGCGAACGAACCGTAGCCTCTGTTCAACTTGGCCTTCTCGTGTTCGAGGGAGATGAGAGGGAGACGTGCAGCTCGCCGCCCGTCGACTTTGGAGTCTGTCTCCCTTTGCAGTCCGCAATCATTCATCGTGGCTGGCCAGCTCACTGTAGGCTTTCGGCTCCAAATATTAGCCATCGTTCCTATTCTTAGAAAGACTGCAGAAAGCAAAAGAAGAAACTTTTCCCACAGGGAGAAATGCATACCATGCCTAGAAATCAGACGACGTAAAACCTATAAAAAATTATAAAAACTCTTGCAAACTGCTATGAAAGGTAGAACCAATCCACATAATAAAGTTCATCCTTTCATTTGAAATTGTATCTTTCATATGAAAGTTACAATTGCAAAATGAATGTGTAAGTTAAANAATGGGATGATATCATCATAGCTCAAAAATTAAAACTCGATAAAAACAACCTAATATAGTATCTGAAGAACTGTTGAGCCTTAATAACAAGATGTAAAGCATCAAAGCTCTTTAAACAAATTAAAAGTTGGTATGAACAATCAAGAAACAAGCTAAAGTTGAGTTATCTAAAGATAAACATAACTTATAACTGAGAAGCTGAGAGAAATGAAGAAATTATAACTTCTAAAGATTTTTGATGAAATGTGGATATCAATCTTAGATGTTCACTTTTTTTTTTTTTTTAATGATCTCATAAATGTATTAGATAAGCATCTTGATGTAAGTAGATTTGTTCAGAAAAATTTTATACTTCATTGCATGCCAAAAATAATTAGCGGTGGCATTAACATTCAAGAGAAAAACCTTTTAACAATTTTGGAAATGATATTAACAGAATAAAATAAAACTGAATAAATGTTATTAGGGCATAGACAAAATTCCTATTAGCCGCACAACAATTTAGAAAAACATGAGAATCTGGGCATTCAAAAAACAAATCATTATGAGATTCTAGATACTCAAATAAATAGAAATAAGAGACTGGTCCAAAGAATTGAGGTCCATAACTTTATAAAAAGAATGATAAAAATAAACAAATCAACAGAGTTGCATAAAACTCTATCTAATAAGCCTTTGATAGAATTAGTTAGCAAGCTATTATACTAGCTATAAGAATAACCAACATTCTGAAGTTCAAGTAAACTAGTCGCAAGAATACAATTGTTAAAATTAGTAAGCCTACTAAGGATAAGAGAGACACCACCTATTTCCTCTTCAATCCTATGGATACAATTAAAATCCCCAANCGTGATCTTCATGCACATGCTACTCGAATCTTTTTCTAAACTTAACAATGTCTCTTACCATTTATTATAATAGAGACAGTTTATATCTATCAATTTTCATGAGATTTATTTTTACCATACTTGCCGAGGTTGATATTCTTCCTCTAACAAACAATCTTTCAATGAGATTTTAATCTCCAATGCACTGATTTTGCGAATGAATAGTTAGAAAAAAGAAAGATGAAATTATACCATTGAAGTTGATCATATCTTCTCTATTGATGTCATAAAAATTCTTATTTGAGAAAGGTAATTTGCTGGTCACCATCAACCAATATATCAATGCTCATCGAAACCCTAATAACATAATTAATTTTATTTAGATGAGATTTAATGGATTTGCATCACTGCATGTGCATCCAACATAATTTTTTTACTTTTGATATTGGATTTTTTTAATGCTTTGATCATGTAAAAAAGTTGCTTTAGTTGCATCTCATTTGTGATTTTTTACTTGAGAGACATCAATCAAGATCACATCTACCAATTATAATTAGAACATTTATTTAATTAAAATTTAATCTCTATCTTTTAAATTATACTCATAATTGTAGTTTATTCGAGTAGTAGGCTATAATATCACACTCTTATAGCTATCAAATTGTTAAATCTCATTCTTCATTGGTAAACACTAAGAATATTTATGAAGTAGAACACCTAGCTTTTATAAATGGTGCTTATCCAAGCAAATATGATGGACATGCAAAACTGTTGTAATGTGGTTGATCATCACAAAAAGACATTAAGATATGATTAATTTGGTTATAACAAGGCTTTTTATAAGAGGTGGTAATTTGGTCTACACAAATTATTATTTTTTTCATCGTTTAAGCATGTGCTTCCCAATTCTTATGTATTTAAATGTCTAACGCCTATATTTTGTTTTTTGTATTTATACCAGTCAAATCTTTCATATCACATAAAAAATCACTATCTTAATTTTTAGAAAGTGATATTTTCATGCATGGATAAGGTAGCATAATCAATATGTAAATACATAAAGATTGAGAGGATGTATGTAGATCTTCAATTTTTCTTAGCAATTTGGCATAAGATAAGTATTTTCTCCCATCAATATTCAGTTTCTGATCCGTCTCTTACTTTGCTAAAACGTAGTATTAAATTTGCCTATTAACTAAAATTGGTCTCAATTTTATCTTAATTTAAGGGATAGCAATCTTTTTAACTTTTGTTTAGAGCTGAGTTAATACCAATTAGATTCCAGGAAGTTTAAATCCATCTTTTTGTAACTAAACGGCAAAGATTAATGATTGCCTTTATCTTTTTTTTTTATTTTTATTTTTTATTTTTTAAACTAGTTGGCATTATTATTATCATGGGCTAAGGTCGCATTTTAGCTATTTTTCTTATTTGAGCATATATATATATATATATATATATATATANATTTTTTTTAATGCTTTGATCATGTAAAAAAGTTGCTTTAGTTGCATCTCATTTGTGATTTTTTACTTGAAAGACATCAATCAAGATCACATCTACCAATTATAATTAGAACATTTATTTAATTAAAATTTCATCTCTATCTTTTTTATTATACTCATAATTGTAGTTTATTCGAGTAGTAGGCTATAATATCACACTCCTATAGCTATCAAATTGTTAAATCTCATTCTTCATTGCTATCATGCTCTATGGTAAACACTAAGAAAATTTATGAAGTAGAACACCTAGCTTTTATAAATGGTGCTTTCCAAGCAAATTTGGTGGGCATGCAAAACTATTGCAATGTGATTGATCATCACAAAAAGACATTAAGATATGATTAGTTTGGTTATAACAAGGCTTTTTATAAGAGGTGGTGATTTGGTCTACCCAAATTATTTTGTTTTCATCGTTTTAGTATGTACTTCCCAATTCTTATGTATTTAAATGTCTAACGCCTATATTTTGTTTTTTTACATTTACCAGTCAAATCTTTCATATCAAATAAAAAATCACTATTTTAATATTTTAAAAGTGATATTCTCATGCATGGATAAGGTAGCATGTGTAAAATGTCAAAATGTAAATACATAAAGATTGAGAGGATGTATGTAGATCTTCAATTTTTCTTAGCAATTTGGCATAAGATAAGTATTTTCTCCCATCAATATTCAGTTTCTGATCCGTCTCTTACTTTGCTAAAACGTAGTATTAAATTTGCCTATTAACTAAAATTGGTCTCAATTTT
>JXCR01017363.1:251404-270842 GCA_002079205.1 Phalaenopsis hybrid cultivar
AAAAGAATTTCATCCTTTATTTAAAAGAGTAAACAAAGTCAAGGATATAATTTTAAGGGAATGCAAAATTCACAAAATACATCATAGCAAGACCAAAAAGTAGCCAACAAGCAAAGAATTTAGTATAAAAAAATCAGTAAAATTCCACTCCTAGAAGAAAACATAGCAAAACCATGAATATATTAAGAATTGATAGAAAGTAAGAAAATCAAAAGTCCATTTAATCCAAATACGACCATGATCAGAAATATAAAAATCATGCACACTTTTCTTCATCATTAAAATTTTTATACTTATTAGTAGAGAATTTATCCTCAATAGAAGAAATAGAGAGCTT
This sequence comes from Phalaenopsis hybrid cultivar, assembly GCA_002079205.1. Taxonomy (NCBI): domain Eukaryota; kingdom Viridiplantae; phylum Streptophyta; class Magnoliopsida; order Asparagales; family Orchidaceae; genus Phalaenopsis; species Phalaenopsis hybrid cultivar. The sequence continues at coordinate 251,742 of JXCR01017363.1, forward strand.
AGTCTCAATAAGACCAATCATATGAATATTATTCTCCAAAATAATCTTTTTGAAATCAACAACACGAAATTTTTTAATATCTAAGATCCGGAAAATGTGCACGGTTTATTATCCTTCCTCTGTTCTAATCTTGAGATGAGACAAATACCATTAGGCTTGCAACTGAAAATTATTCTATCAGGACTCCTAATGTAGAGATACGTTCGGATTCCACTGATATGCAGACACGTGGCTTCATGGACCCACACTCAAATCTCCAGAATGTAAAAAAGAAAACGCTTGTGCTTTCTTGTGATCCTTCCCAGTAACACGAGAATATTCCTTTCATGTTATTTTGTGTTATTCAAATGTTATTATGGTGATATTAATGTGTTATTATGTTATTATAACACTGGGAATAGTCTCAAAACACAATAAAACATGAATATCATCACAATAACAATTGAATAACGCAGAATAACACGAGGGGAATATTCCCCTATGCTAAAACAATTTTTTAAAAAAATTTTTGTCACCTCTACGTGGCGTGATTTCATTGGACTCCAAATGTATCTCTACATTTTGGAGTCCATATATGATATTTACTCGGCTTGCATGTTGACAAAATAAATATATGTATTAATTGCCCATAATTGAAGTTTTGTGAGCAGTATTTTAATAATTGATTCCTCTTATTTTTATCAAATCGTATGCTGGACGATAAAAACACAGCCAAAAAGCAAATCCTTGTTTTATTTATCAAATCATTAATAAAAATAAATAGTCAAAATTGAAATTAAATTTTTAAAGAGTGAAGTGTCAAAGCTGTCCTGGACTATTTATATGGTGTTATTTTAATCCCATAGTTTGTAGAAATTTGAAAAATTTTAAAAAAAAACACGCCACGTAGAGGTGACGTAAAAATTTTTAAAAAAATTTGTTTTAGCACAGGGGAGTATCTCCCCTCGTGTTATTCTGTGTTATTCAGTTGTTACTGTGATGATATTCATGTGTTATTATTTATATTTAATTATTACATATCCAACACCTAAATTCTATTTTTTTTTTACAATCATACCACCAAAATCATTTCATATACAATATCACTTTTTTTAAAAAGTGAAATACAAATTTTCATACACAGATAAAATGACATATTAAAATTAAATTTTAGGTGTTAGATATCTAAATACACAAAAACACAACCTTAATTTATATGTATTTATATATTATTTCAAAATAATATTCGATTATTTTAATTATCAGATAGCATAAATTGAACCTATCTTGTTATCCTCTTCCCTTTTCACAACGGAGTCAAACCTTATTTTAATTTGCTGCATCTTTCTTTGGTCAACGTTAGGGGAAGAAAAAAAACCAGGGGAATATATTATATATATGGTGCATTTACACACATATCCCACAATTCTTACATATTTACGTATGTAACACCTAAGTTTACAAATTTATATTTACCTGTAAAATATTTAATATCGTAAAAAAAAAAGTAATATTCATTATTAAAAAAAAAAAAATCGTATTTCCATGCGTAAGCTTATGGAACCAAAGTAAATTTACACAATTTGATAAAGCCACAATTTTTTTTGGTCCTATTTAAGTAATTTTTAATCCATAAATAAACTCAATATTTATTTTTTTTTATTTGTTTGAGCATTTTGACTTATACTTTTTTTTTTTAACTCAAACTGCATTGCCAAATTCGTCTTTTCGAGAAATTTATCGTATATTTGGGACATTTACATATCTGTATATATAGTATTTAAAAAATGAATAATATATTTTTCGTGCATAAAAAAGATGATGCAAGACAATAAGTGTTAGATATGTCAATACATAAGAATTAGGTGATACATATCAAAATCCTTTTTTTTACTTTTTTTGTATTCTCGAATTTGTGGGTAAATCACACCCAATGAATAGAGCAAAAAAAGAAAAATAAAAAGAGAGATAAAAATTAAAGAGAAATAGATGGATTTAAGAAATAAGTATTATGACATTGAATTCCAGATACAAATTACTCCCATTATATTTACTTTTATTTTATTTATAGGGAGCCAAAATAATTGTGAAATGACAAGTTTGTCATTCTTATTTTTCTGATCGACCAACCTTCTTTAGTCCGCCTTTGAACGAGTATACCACTCGGCTTTTAGTACCAATCCAACTTTGCCTGATCTACTCCTGAGTCAATTAGTCATCCAAGTTCGCCTGCCTCTCTNGTAATATTCATTATTTTTTTAAAAAGAAAATCGTATTTCCATGCGTAAGCTTATGGAACCAAAGTAAATTTACACAATTTGATAAAGACACAATTTTTTTTGGTCCTATTTAAGTAATTTTTAATCCATAAATAAACTCAATATTTATTTATTTTTTATTTGTTTGAGCATTTTGACTTATACTTTTATTTTAACTCAAACTGCATTGCCAAATTCATCTTTTCGAGAAATTTATCGTCGTCGACCCAATATCCGTACAATTTATATTTGGGACATTTACATATCTCTATATATAGCATTTAAAAAATGAATAATATATTTTTCGTGCATAAAAAAGATGATGTAAGACAATAAGTGTTAGATATGTCAATACATAAGAATTAGGTGACACATATCAAAATCCCTTTTTACTTTTTTTGTATCCTCGAATTTGTGGGTAAATCACACCCAATGAATAGAGCAAAAAAAGAAAAATAAAAAGAGAGATAAAAAGTAAAGAGAAATAGATGGATTTAAGAAATAAGTATTATGACATTCAATTCCATATACAAACTACCCCCATTATATTTACTTTTATTTTATTTATAGGGAGCCAAAATAATTGTGAAATGACAAGTTTGCCATTCTTATTTTTCTGATTGATCAACCTTCTTTAGTCCACCTTTGGACGAGTATGCCACTCGACTTTTAGTACCAATCCAACTTTGCCTGATCTACTCCTGAGTCAATTAGTCATCCAAGTTCGCCTGCCTCTCTCGACTTAATAGGCTTTTAGTGCTGATATTCATTTAATTACTTTCTTTTTATCTTGAATATTCTCATTTCACTTGCGTCGAATATGATCAGACATACTTTTCTTATACATTAGGACTTATGTTTAAAATTTGCAAAAATAGTATTTGCAAAAATAATATAAAATTGAGTCATAAGTGGATAAAATTGCAAATATTATAAAAATCAAATAATATATCGCAGTTGAATTTATTTCATTTTTATNTTTTTAGTGCTGATATTTATTTAATTAGTTTCTTTTTATCTTGAATATTCTCATTTCACTTGTATCGAATATGATCAGACATACTTTTCTTATACATTAGAACTTATGTTTAAAATTTGCAAAAATAGTATTTGCAAAAAGAACATAAAATTGACGCATAAGTGGATAAAATTGCAAATATTATAAAAATCAAATAATATATCGCAGTTGAATTTATTTCATTTTTATTTTTTTTTGTCGGCATATAAATCCCACTGGCCTTATACGGCCTCGCAGTCAGCGCCGCAATTGTCCCAAACGGTCGCTTCTCCCGTCATTGCTGACGTCAAATTAAGTCCACCTGGCATGCAGATAACGTCTTCACAACACGTCAGTAGTGGCTCCCACATTCGTGAACAATCATTATGTCACGTGCAATACAAGCCCCCATTGCTGTTCGTGGAATGCAGCGGATGCTGACGAAAGCGCAAGGCACGTGGGAAAAAAATTTGCGGCGCGTGCAGTTGATTGACAGCTGGATGAGCTGCAGATTCTTTTTTTTTATTATTATTATTTAAAAAAAAAACGTGTGACACGCTCAATTTTACTAAGAAAAAAGTTATAAGAAAAGGAGTCATCTAAATAGAAATTAATATTGAAGAAGAGAACCCATGACATAACATAGAATAGAGAAAGATATCATATAAGAATAGAAAAATTTATTTGAAGCCATAAGAAAATATTAATCCTTAAAAATTATGTATATATCAAGATAATTAAAATATATACAAATGAAATGTAGAGATAATGTATGGGATGATATCATCATAGCTCGAAAATTAAAACTCGATAAAAACAACCTAATATAGTATTTGAAGAACTGTTGAGTCTTAATAACAAGGTGTAAAGCATCAAAGCTCTTTAAACAAATTAAAGGTTGGTATGAACAATCAAGAAACAAGCTAAAGTTGAGTTATCTAAAGATAAACATAACTTACAACTGAGAAGCAGAGTGAAATACAGAAATTATAACTTCTAAAGATTTCTGATGAAATGTGGATATCAATCTTAGATGTTCACTTCTTTTTTTTTTTTTAATGATCTCATAAATGTATTAGATAAGCATCTTGATGTAAGTAGATTTGTTCTGAAAAATTTTATACTTCATTGCATGCCAAAAATAATAAGCGGTGGCATTAACAATCAAGATAAAAAACTTTTAACAATTTTGGAAATGATATTAACAGAATAAAATAAAACTGAATAAATGTTATTAGGGCATAGACAAAATTCCCATTAGCCATACAACAATTTATAAAAACATGAGAATCTGAGCATTCAAAAAATAAATCATTATGAGATTCTAGATACTCAAACAAATAGAAATAAGGGACTGGTCCAAAGAATTGAGGTCCATAACTTTATAAAAAGAATGATAAAAATAAACAAATCAACAGAGTTGCATAAAACTCTATCTAATAAACCTTGATAGAATTAGTTAGCAAGCTATTATACTAGCCATAAGAATATCCAACATTCTAAAGTTCAAGTAAACTAGTCGCAAGAATACAATTGTTAAAATTACTAAGCCTACTAAGGATAAGAGAGACACCACCTATTTCCTCTTCAATCCTATGGATACAATTAAAATCCCCAAGAAATATGAAGTGTTGTTTTTGCGAGATCTAAATATACCAATTGATGTGATATATATATATATAAATCAAACAGGAGAGCGATCAACGAAGTGAAAAATAGAACGAGAAAAATCACACTAGAAAAGAACAACATAGCGGAACACACAGATTTACGTGGTTCAACAAATTGCCTACGTTTACAGAGTTGCAGAGGATTTTATTACTTGAAAAATTTACACCAGTCGATCACTTCGACTTACAAGAGGAATCTTCCACTCTTCGTTGCTCTCTCTCTTCTTCTCTCTCTGTTCTTCTCTTTCTACATCGAGATACACCGAAGAAACCTACACAGAGATACACCGAAGAAAAAACACGTACAAGAGAAATAAACCTAATTTCTCTTGTATCACAAACCACCAAAAAGAAGCCTAGGGAGAACAATCTTCTTCTTTCTTCACCGCAAGGAACTACCTCTTGCACTCCTCTTCCTCTGCCCCGAGGAAACCGAAGAAGAACTAAAACGGTGACTTCTAAACTTAAAAGGAGAATTGTGCTTTCTATTCGCAACTTAAAGGAGATGGAAGGCGGCGTCGTTTCGCAATCCTGGAGGCGGGAGCAGCGGTTATCGCGAAACCGCAGGTCGCGGTCGCGACTCTTTCCGATCGGGAGAGCGGGAGCGGGAAGGATCGCGCCGATTCGTGAAGCGGGCAAAGGACGAATGCGCAGGACAGGTGGAGGTGGGATCGTCGGTCTCCAACGCTAACATGCAGAGATCTTGAATATTCTCAACCAAATAAATAATAGAATTTCATAAATATTTTCTAACTTGAGCCTTGTTATCAACATATAGAATAATCAAAAAGGAATTAATAGAAGAATAATATATATGATCAGAGGTACCCATGAATGAAGTGCTGATTAGTATCTAAAGAAGAAAAATCCAAATTAGCATGATTTTATTTTAGCTAAATTCTTCTACTATAAGTAATAGTTAAATTATTTATACCCATTATAATAGGGAAAAAATGAAATTATTAAAAGAAATGGGATTAGAAATAGAAGAATTAGAAATTTTAGTTTCAAGAAGAAAAAGAAGATTAAAATAATCTTTTAAAAAAAAAGTTTTCTCCACATATACTCACAATTAAGCCCCCAAACATTTCCAGTTGCAATATTAGGGAAAAACATTAAAATAAATTATTTTTGTAGATTATCTCCTTTTGTCGACCGACCTTTCTTAAATTTGAAATAGAAGAAAGAGAGGTCATAGGAGTAACATTCTCAACATTAGAGACCACTCATACTGATAAAATATTTAAATTTAAAGAAGCAACTCTCTGATTTTCTTGAGAAATAACACTATTATCATTTTGAAATAACAGAAATAATATGTAAAGCATGCAAGACATCACAATGTTCCCCAGAAAGTACCAAATTTCTGGAAGAAACATTTGGAATTATAGACAAGTCGGGAGCAAATATATGATTAGGAGAAATGATAATAATATTATTAGAAATAGAAGTGTTTTTGTTTTTTTTTTTCGAAAGAGTCATCAGTTTTTCTATCGTCGTATACTTTTTTTTTTTTTATATAGTAAATCTCTCTTCTGAAGTATCCCAAATACGACATAGCAAAGTATCCCGAGTACGATGTAACAACATATACCAAATACCGTGTAAACAAATAACATTATATTGTCTCGATAACTCCAGACACCGACTACTGACAATTGTCATATTCAGAATACGATAACTTTATTTGTACTCCTAAAGTTTTCTTTATATCATATAAAGACAAAAACGGTGTTTGGAAGAAAATTGTAGCCCCACTATATGAGATAAGGGGTGCAGTCACCAAATATGTTCTTCGTGGCCAACTAACGTTATTGCAGTCACCAACTATGACGTATGTGGCTGATTGATGCAATTACAATTTCTAACTACTTCATGTGTGGCTATCTGATGCAATTAGAGTCACCAATTTCGTCTTTGTGGCCGACTGATACTATTACGGTTTTTAAGATGACCTATGTGACAAATTAATGATTTTATAGTCACCAACTACAGTTTATGTGGCTAACTCATGCTAGTATAGCTCCCAACTATGAGATTTATGACTCAAATGATGCTATTGTAGAAAGTGACTATGGTCTCTATGGCCATTGATGCTATTACAACTTTGAACTACAACCTCTATGACCAACTAATGTTATTAAAATTTCCAACTACAACCTATATAACCAACTGATGTTATTAATATTCATCGAATGCTACCTCTGTGGACGACTGTCATAATTACAACTTCCAACTATGTTCTATACGACCAACTGATGTTATTGCAGTCACCAAATATAACATTTGTGGTCAACTGACGATACTACAACTTTCAACTACAACATTTATGACTAACTGATGTTATTGCAGTCATAAACTACGATCTCTATGACCAACTAAAGCTATTACAACATTCAACTATGAATTTTATGGCCAACCGTAGTTACTACAACCACCACCAACGACGTATATGGTAACATGTCGCTACTGCAGTCATCAACTACAACCTTCATGATCAAATACATTTGCTATAACTTAATTATGACTATTATAGCCAAACAATTATTCTACATATGTGATTATCAGCTTGTAATTCCATCTTTTTTGATTCAGGAGAAGAGCTAACCTATGTACTGACAATTACATAGTGTATTACTTTGATTGAGCTATTATTCGTGGACTCGTGGTTTTTTCTGTTTTTAGAAGTTGTCAACATAAAAATTATTGAAGTTTTCTCTTGCTACTTTTCAAATATTTATGAATCAATTAAATCTTTAGGCAACGCTAAGATGTTAAATTATCTTTCTACCACTGCGAATCTTCCTGCAGTGACCAAGTATATTCAAAGGTTTATTAATTGAATGATTCGACTTAAAATAGGCTTTTGTTTAAAATAGTGTTCTAGATAGTTCATACTTATTACATACCTAATCTATTTATGCTTTTCCTAAGTAATTGAATAGATAAATGATATAATGATTTTAACATTCATAAGATTTATATTATGCAATAATTTTATCATATAAGATTAAATTTATAAATTTATGAATTAAAACTAATTTATTATAGTCATGAAAAAAATTTATTTTCAACATTTAAGTACGTATAATTGTTCATAATCATATTAATGGGATGTTATAAGATTAATTAGCCATTTGTTAGAAAACAATGAAATATCATCCTAGCTTTATCAAATAAAATTATAACTAATATTTTTATAGATCATTAAATTGAAAAGATTAAAAAAAAATTATTTAATATAAAAATAGGATTGTACAACCAGATCTTGGCCTTTTTATAAACCTCGACAAATTGGGAAACTTTTGACTGAAACAGAAGGGAAAGGTCGCGGTGGAGGGAGTTCATCTCGCTTTTGTTCTTCATTTCTCAATTTGTTCCAGAGGATTAGGGTTTGGATATTATTCTTTATAGGGAATCGACGAATTTTTCTGTTTTGCGTTTGGATTAAGATGGTTCAGCTGACGAATTTCGACAAACTCTGGCCTGAATCGAAGCAGCTATTCACGACGATGGCTGCTGTGACGGTTGGGGTGAAGGAGGAGATCGAGGAACAATTGGGTGAAATGCAGGGTCCTCTCAACAAGAGATCGAAGCTAGCTGAGTCCGCTGAGAAGGTAGAATCCTTGTTTTTTAGCCTAGTTTTTGATCTTATCGCGGCTTGAGTCGACCGTGGTTATTGTGTTTGATTCAATCGGTGGGTTTTTGGATGTGGATTATGGCTTTTTTTGTTTAAAAAAACCTATTATTTGGGGGGTCGGCTCCTATGATCACTTGGCGCCATTTAGGATTTTTTTTTTTTTTTTGTTTCTTCTCTTTAAAATTTGGAATGCGTTGTAGTACAACGGATTTCCTCCTCAAATTGGTAATTTTATGAAATGCTTTTCTAAGATGTTTTGGTACTGTAACTTTTCCTTGCGATGGAATTTGTTTATTATTTTGATTTTAGCTTGTTGTGGAGGGCCTCTCTGTTGTTTGAACTTATGCTTTGGATAAGTGGCTATTTTCATGTCTTCGTTTTGCATTTTTGCATGATTGCTAAATCTAGCTCCGATAAAGTTATCTGCTTAAAGAGTAGGTTATGCAAATCTTTATCCTTTGGTTTATCAGTTGAATTAGTTTTGTTCCCTGTTTTGATCTATGGCAGCTGGAAAGCAAGCTGATGATGCTATCGCCAGCTTACGATCCCCTGGACGAGCCAAGTCCACTTGGTCTTCGGCTGAAAAAGAGTCCATCTTTCTTGGATTTGATTCAAATGAGGCTTTCTCAGGGAAAGCCTTTTTCAACATCATCTTACGTGAGCAGTGGCCTAGAAACTGGGATGAAGATGGAACTCAATTCTGCGGCTCTTTCAGGTTCTGTGGACAAGATGAAAGCCTCAAACTTTCCTGCTTCAATTTTGAGGATTGGGAATTGGGAGGTAAAAAAGGCTGCATTTTGCCTTATTTTGATCTGGCATTCAATTTTTTACCTAATTTTGCACGGTGTAGTTGCTTTAGAAGGGTTTACGTGTCTGACTTGTTCACAACTTTATGTGTGTGAGTACTTCTCATGCAGTTTCCTGATTCATTTTTGAAGATCATTTTATTCCTTTCTTTAAGATTTCCAACCTGGCCTCAAATTCAGATTTTTAATTATAGGGAGGATAATTTGTTCTTTTGTCCCTCCCGAAATATCACTTTCCTTTCTGTTACCCTAACCCTTCTCATGTTGGGTTTAGGGAGCTTGTCCCCTTTTAAAAAAACAGGTTGTTCCGATTCTGTGAACCACCATTTTACTTAAAATTAGCTTTTCCTTTGACTGCATTGTGAAGAGTAATTTATGGGTTTTAATGTAATACGACTCAAAGAATTGCACAATATCTGTGTTTAATGAAGATACTTTGTTGAATTATGTTTTTTTCTCTTCTCTTGCGTTGCATGATTCTTATTTTTAATGGATATGCTTTTGTTGAAATCGACATAATGTATAATGCAACTGATTCATTATAACAAGCGATCAGTCAATGTGTTAATATTATCCAGTCTTTGGCTTTAGCGAGTTTTTAACATTTTTATTCCTTTTTTTCTATTTCTTCAGATAGTCAAAGAAAACTTTTATTGCAAGTACTATGAAAGATAATAATTCAATTATAATAATTGATGTTTGTTTATGCGTGCTAAAACATTAACAGAACATTCTAAATGGTTAATATTTTATTCCGAACTTCTCAAATCCATCTACGTGTCTACAGTTGTGGAGCCCCTGTTTCTTTTGTGCTGAGTTCATCATCCATCATCATCATCATCATCATCTATTATTAGAAGTAACCTCAAGATTAAAATTCACTTCTTGTATTTTTTAGGGTTTGTGTTAAAAATGAGAATTCAGTTCCATCTCAATTCAACCAAGTGAACACTTGAAGTTCTGTAATAACTTTGGAACAGTTAAAATGAAAACAAACTAGCTTTATTTGCAATAACTTCTGCTAAACTGTTGTTTCGCTATAATTCTCTAATCTTAATTATCCAATACAATAAAAGAATCAAATGGTTAACTTGTCTAATCAGTTAATAAGAATCTACTGATTAATTAAGCATCAAGTCTGAGTGGGTGTGCCTATATACCCAAGCAAACACACACACACTTTCTCTCTCACTCTCTCTATATATATACACATATATTATCAACAGAAAATATCGTCTCCGGATCATTCATCAACAGAAATAAGTACCTAACCATAATTGTTATGCGGGCCAAGGATCATTCAAGAACTTGTTCTTCAAATTTGGGGAATAGAACCCCTTCACTTGTAGGAATTGAAATTGAAATTTAAAGATAGGGTTGCATGTAAAATGGTGGTCGCTAGTGAAGCTGTACGAGGAAATTCAAAAAGTTGAATTTTTCTCTTTTTTTTTCATATCCTTTCCAGTGTTAATGGGCAGAAAATTTAGAGGACTCTTTTCTGGGATGGTGGATAGCTTCTTCCTTGGAGAAGAAATAAGAAGCTTTAAGGTAGCCCTTTTCANTCTCCTCAAATTTGTAATTTTATGAAATGCTTTTCTATGATGTTTTGGTACTGTAACTTTTCCTTGCGATGGAATTTGTTTATTATTTTGATTTTAACTTGTTGTGGAGGGCCTCTCTGTTGTTTGTACTTATGCTTTGGATAAGTGGCTATTTTCATGTCTTCGTTTTGCATTTTTGCATGATTGCTAAATCTAGCTCCGGTAAAGTTATCTGCTTAAAGAATAGGTTATGCAAATCTTTATGCTTTGGTTTATCAGTTGAATTAGTTTTGTTTCCTGTTTTGATCTATGGCAGCTGGAAAGCAAGCTGATGATGCTATCGCCAGCTTACGATCCCCTGGACGAGCCAAGTCCACTTGGTCTTCGGCTGAAAAAGAGTCCATCTTTCTTGGATTTGATTCAAATGAGGCTTTCTCAGGGAAAGCCTTTTTCAACATCATCTTACGTGAGCAGTGGCCTAGAAACTGGGATGAAGATGGAACTCAATTCTGCGGCTCTTTCAGGTTCTGTGGACAAGATGAAAGCCTCAAACTTTCCTGCTTCAATTTTGAGGATTGGGAATTGGGAGGTAAAAAAGGCTGTATTTTGCCTTATTTTGATCTGGCATTCAATTTTTTACCTTATTTTGCACGGTGTAGTTGCTTTAGAAGGGTTTACGTGTCTGACTTGTTCACAACTTTATGTGTGTGAGTACNGTTTCAACATCATCTTACGTGAGCAGTAGCCTAGAAACTGGGATGAAGATGGAACTAAATTCTGCGGCTCTTTCAGGTTCTGTGGACAAGATGAAGGCCTCAAACTTTCCTGCTTCAATTTTGAGGATTGGGAATTGGGAGGTAAAAAAAGCTGTATTTTGCCTTATTTTGATCTGGCATTCAATTTTTTACCTTGTGTTGCACGGTGTAGTTGCTTTAGAAGGGTTTACGTGTCTGACTTGTTCACAACTTTATGTGTGCGAGTACTTCTCATGCAGTTTCCTGATTCATTTTTGAAGATTTCCAACATGTCCTCACATTCAGATTTTTAATTATAAGGAGGATGATTTGATCTTTTCTCCCTCCTAAAATATCAATTTTGCCCGAAATATCATTTTCCTTTCTGTTACCCTAACCCTTCTCATGTTGGGTTTAGCGAGCTTGCCCCCTTTTAAAAAACAGGTTGTTCCGATTCTGTGAACCACCATTGTACTTAAAATTAGCTTTCCCTTTGACTGCGTTGTGAAGAGTAATTTATGGGTTTTAATGTAATACGACTCAAAGAACTGCACAATATCTGTGTTCAATGAAGATACTTTGTTGAATTATGTTTTTTCTCTTCTCTTGCGTTGCATGATTCTTATTTTGAATGGATATCCTTTTGTTGAAATCGACATAATGTATAATGCAACTGATTCATTATAACAAGCGATCAGTCAATGTGTTAATATTATCCAGTCTTTGGCTTTAGCGAGCTTTTAACATTTTTATTCCTTTTTCCTATTTCTTCAGATAGTCAAAGAAAACTTTTATTGCAAGTACTATGAAATATAATAATCCAATTAAATGTTTGTTTATGCGTGCTAAAACATTAACAGAACATGCTAAAAGGTTAATATTTTATTCCGAACTTCTCAAATCCATCTACGTGCCTGCAGCTGTCGAGCCCCTTTGTTTCTTTTGTGCTGAGTTCATCATTCATCATCATCATCATCATCATCATCTATTTATTAGAAGTAACCTCAAGATTAAAATTCACTTCTCGTATTTTTTAGGGTTTGTGTTAAAAATGAGAACTCAGTTCCATCTCAATTCAACCAAGTGAACACTTGAAGTTTTGTAATAACTTCGGAACAGTTAAAATGAAAAGAAACTAGCTTTATTTGCAATAACTTCTGCTAAACTGTTGTTTCGCTATAATTCTCTAATCTTAATTATCCAATACAATAAAAGAATCAAATGGTTAACTTGTCTAATCAATTAATAAGAATCTACTGATTAATTAAGCATCAAGTCTGAGTGGGTGTGCCTGTATACCCAAACAAACACACACACACACATTCTCTCACTCTCTCTATATATATACACATATATTATCAACAGAAAATAACGTCTCCGGAGTCACTATTATATCATTCATCAACAGAAATAAGTACCTAACCATAATTGTTATGCGAGCCAAGGATCATTCAAGAACTTGTTCTTCAAATTTGGGGAATAGAACCCCTTCACTTGTAGGAATTGAAATTGAAATTTAAAGACGGGGTTGCATGTAAAATGGTGGTCGCTAGTGAAGCTGTACGAGGAAATTCAAGAAGTTGAATTTTTCTCTTGTTTTTTCATATCCTTTCCAGTGTTAATGGGCAGAAAATTTAGAGGACTCCTTTCTGGGATGGTGGATAGCTTCTTCCTTGGAGAAGAAATAAGAAGCTTTAAGGTGGCCCTTTTCAGATTTAATTTTCACTTTTCCTGCTTTTGCCCTCATTTAGGAAAGGGGTCTATATTGTCCATCTTCACCATGTATAGTGTGAGCGTTTGATGTTGCATTTTTACTGCTATGCTCTTAACTTTGTTTGATTATTATTTTTCCTTTAAAAATGAGATCTTGTTTCGTCGCATGTCGTGTCTAATAAACCGTTAACTTAACAGTATGTTTCGAGGTATGAAGGTGATTTAGTAGCCAAGTGTTATTATGCAAAACACAAGCTCGTCTGGGAGGTGCTTGATGGTGGTCTCAAGAACAAGATTGAAATCCAATGGTCAGATATCACTGCACTGAAAGCAACTTACTCAGAACATGGATCTGAAACACTGGATGTTGTGGTAAGGCCTTGATATATAAATATGTTGTATTAAGTTTCTGCAAATATCATGTTTATGTTAATCTTTTTGGTTTTGTTCAGCTTGCGAGGCGGCCACTTTTCTTCAGAGAGACCAATCCTCAACCCAGAAAACACACACTATGGCAGGCAACTTCAGATTTTACTGGAGGCCAAGCAAGCATTCATCGGTAAGTCCTATGTATTTTTTCGTAGGTGTTTAAAATTATTATAATTAAATTTCATTCTTAACATGCCAAAACAATACTTATAAAGAGTATTTTGCATAAACAAGGGTGTGTAATACATAAAATATGTACATTAAGCTTTTGAAATGATAATTTTGGCCTGTTTTTTTTCTGACATAACTATGGAGCTCTATTCCGTTCCAATTATTCTTCTTTTAGATTTTATTTTCTGTTGGTAAATCCTGGATTCGATTCTATCCTAATACCATGTATGCATCCAGGAGGCATTTTCTGCAGTGTCATCAAGGCTTATTAAATAAGCATTTTGAGAAACTCATACAATGTGATCCACGTTTAAAATCTCTAAGTCTGCAATCAGATATCATCTTGGAATCTTCCTGCTTTGAACCTTCATGCTCGGAGGACAAAGAAGAATCTAACTGCCTCGGATTTCATAACTTGAAGCAGAATCATGCATCCTCAGCTGAATTTCATGATCCCAACCCACTTCGTTCTAACACTGCGGCAACGAATACAGCTGATGCAGGTCTTGATCTTTCATCAATCATCTGATTTCACTTTCGGATAGTTTTCTTGCAAATTAAACTCATATTTTGATCTCTGATTTTTTGGCTAGGCATTTCCACTATGGGGGTTGAAGCACCAGAACTCGGATCATCCATGTCTAAAGAAGATCTGGTGAGCCATTTAGAACAATGCATTTCAGAGCAGAAGGCTTCAGGCAACCCATTCTTCTCATCTGATTCCATCCTAAACAAAGAATTGTTGGAGGAATGGGCTGATTATTTCCTCGCAGATTCTCAAACCTCTTTTCATGATGAAAAATCTCTCTTATCGAAAGTAAACTCGTTGAACTGTCTTCTTCAAAAGGCTCCATCGAATGAGAACTTGCAGTCAGCCATCAATGCGGGCATGGATGTTCAGCAACATTTCATTGATGATGATTCCAAGCAGCTGGATAGGAGAAAAGTTTTTGAAGACCCGCAGCAGGCTTGTGGGATTTCGAGGAAGGATTCCATTGGTGAATTTCTGATGAATTTTCCTCGAATCGCTTCTATTCCACAGTATTTGCATCTCTTTAGTATAGAAGAAGATAATCACGACGAAGGTATATTTTAAATGCCAACGATGGGGTCACAGTCTTTGTAAATAGTAAAGTCTGTCCAGTGCTGATGAGTTTTTGGGCTTACAGTTTCTGTGTTTCGGGATCTTAATTTCGTACTCGCTAAAAATAAATTCCATGAAGCTTTTATTGCCTTGTTGATGAGTTCGTTTATCTTTTAGTTTTGGAAGATTTGCATGCATGCTGCCCACTTCTTATGTATTTGCATATCTAACTCCTACACCTCAACTTTTATTTACACATGCATGCATGCATGCAACCTTATCTATTTCACCTTTTAGAAGTTAAACTTGAAAATGAAGTTTAAGCGGTGTTAGATATGTAAATACATAAAAATTGGGTGGCATGTGTGTAAATGTCCCCCTTTAATTTTTGGTTAACAATATTGTGAATCTGTGATGAAAACATTAAAACCAAGACATCTGCAGAGGTTAGAAATATCAAAGATGTATGCATATGTATTTATATATATATATTCACCACTTTTATACATCGAATCCAAAACATCCAGTAAATATTCTTAACTACTTACAATGAACTTCAACATCCCACAAATAAGTAAATAAAAGAACTATATATATATATATATATATATCTTTGTGTGTGTGTGTAAATGGTGTGTTTTTATTCTATGAATCCCTTCTGGGATTCCAAGAACATATAAAACTTGGGTGTAAATCAATTTTCACAATACCTGAATGTCTCACTGCTGGCATATAAGCTGAACAAATCCATGAAAGAGAGAGGAAAAGAAGAGGTTTAAGGAGCATCCCCTTCAACTGCTTCATCCCCTTCTTCAAACATGCTCATAAGCATGGATATCTGATTCTTTAACATGCCGTTCTCCCTCTCAGCATCGGCTCTCTTGCTGCGCTCATCAAGCAGCTGTAGCTGAAGACGTTCAAGGCATTTACCATCTTCCTCAAGCTGCTCATTCAGACCATCAATCTCTCTATCCTGTTCAGGTTTTTTCTTCTCAGAATTAAAATTCTTAGTCATCTGTATTTATTTGAAAGATTTACATGCATATCACTCAATTCCTATGCATATATATATATATATATATATATATATATATATATAAAACCTTAATTTTTATATATATGCCACCTTTCTTATGCATGAAAAAGTGTATTTGGCTTTTTCAAAGTTAAAATAGTGCTATTTTTAATTTGATGTGAAAGAATTTGGGGAGTATACATGTAAAAAAAACAAAGTTTTGGTGTTAAATATATAAAAACAAAAGAATTGGGTTATATGGATGTAAATACACATTTTATTTTTCCAACTTCTTTCTTCCTCAGCTTAAGCAACAGACCGCAATAAAAGAGAGATTCGATGCTTTTGAACGACGAGTCCCTACAAGACTCAATCTTGTATTCTCATTCTTCGTTGTCATCATAATTTTTTTTTAATTCATTGTGAATTTCATAAATGCAAGCTTCTAATTATGTAATCCATACAGGTGTAATGATCCTACAATTAGAAATTTTATTGCTTTTCTAAGGAAAACAACTTTTGATTCTATTATATCCAAATAACAGTAAAGGCTGAACATTCATTTCTAGCAATATTCAGTCTAATAAAGGAGCTTTACAATCTTTTATCTTCCCATATTTAGGCTTCAAGCAACACTGTCTTATTTAAATGTATAATACATTCCTAATACTTTAANCTTCCCATATTTAGGCTTCAAGCAACACTGTCTTATTTAAATGTATAATACATTCCTAATACTTTAAGTTGTCTTGATTTCAAGCACATTTTAAGCTGTTCTTGCGAACAGCGGTGGGACCAAGATTAAGTCCAGGTGGATAAGTGCCCCCCTCTAGAATTTATAATTTATCTATATAAATAATAAAATTTAATATTTTTTCTCTTATGTAGTTTAGGTAATTTAGTAATTTTTCCCTCGATATATTTAGTACAAGAAAATTAATCATTTAGTGATACCAGTTAATTCCTATGTATTTACATATCTAACACCTAAACTTCATTTTTCACAAATATGCCAACCTACCTATGCATAACAACGTGTTTCTTTTTGAAAGTTAGATAGCGATATTTATTATGATATATGTAAGATTTGGATGGTGTAAAATGTAAATGTAAAAGGTAAAGTTGAAGGGTTGGATATGTAAATACATAGGAATTAGGTGCTTATGTAACAATCCAAAGAGGTCAGAAAAGACCTTTCTGTTCATCTCCTGGATGGCAATCCTCCTCATGCTTTCAACCACATCCACATTTACGAGCTTTCGCTTCTTTCCTACTAACCATCCTTTGGGGTAAGAGGTGGAGTCAAAGTCCGGCGGAGGGAGTAGTTCTTCAGCCGGAGTTCGGTTCTTGCCATCTCCACGGTGACTGATCGGCTCCAACGGTTCGAAGAGAGCTCGGCGTCTATCGGAGATATCTGGTTTAGGATCATCTTGCTTCTTATTGTCGTTCAATNGTTTTTTTCGAAAGAGTCATCAGTTTTTCTATCGTCGTATACTTTTTTTTTTTTTTTGAGTAAATCTCTCTTCTGAAGTATCCCAAACACGACATAGCAAAGTATCCAGAGTACGATGTGACAACATATACCAAATACCGTGTAAACAAATAACATTATATTGTCTCGATAACTCCAGACACCGACTACTGACAATTGTCATATTCAGAATACGATAACTTTATTTGTACTCCTAAAGTTTTCTTTATATCATATAAAGACAAAAACGGTGTTTGGAAGAACATTGTAGCCCCACTATCTGAGATAAGGGGTGCAGTCACCAAGTATGTTTTTCGTGGCCAACTAACGTTATTGCAGTCACCAACTATGACGTATGTGGCCGATTGATGCTATTACAATTTCTAACTACTTCCTGTGTGGCTATCTGATGCAATTAGAGTCACCAATTTTGTCTTTGTGGCCGACTGATACTATTACAGTTTTTAAGATGATCTATGTGACAAATTAATGATATTGTAGTCACCAACTACAGCTTCTGTGGCTAACTCATGCTACTATAGCTCCCAACTATGAGATTTATGACTCAAATGCTGTTATTGTAGTAAGTGACTATGGTCTCTATGACCATTGATGCTAGCTATTACAACTTTTAAGTACGATCTCTATGACCAACTAATGTTATTAAAACTTCTAACTACAACCTATATAACCAACTGATGTTATTATATTCATAGAATGCTACCTCTGTGGTTGATTGTCATAATTACAACTTCCAACTATGTTCTTTATGGCCAACTGATGTTATTGCAGTCACCAAATACAACATTGTGGTCAACTGACGATACTACAACTTTCAACCACAACATTTATTGCTAACTGACGTTATTGCAGTCATAAACTACGACCTCTATGGCCAAATAAAGCTATTACAACTTTCAACTATGAATTTTATGGCCAACTGTAGTTACTACAGCCACCACCAACGACGTATATGACAACTTGTCGCTACTACAGTCATCGACTACAACCTTCATGATCAAATACATTTGCTATATATAACTTAATTATGACTATTATAGCCAAACAATTATTCTACATATGTGATTATCAGCTTTGTAATTCCATCTTTTTTGATTCAGGAGAAGAGCTAACCTATGTACTGACAATTACATAGTGTATTACTTTGATTGAGCTATTATTCGTGGACTCGTGGTTTTTTCTGTTTTTAGAAGTTGTCAACATAAAAATTATTGAAGTTTTCTCTTGCTACTTTTCAAATATTTATGAATCAATTAAATCTTTAGGCAACGCTAAGATGTTAAATTATCTTTCTACCACTGCGAATCTTCCTGCAGTGACCAAGTATATTCAAAGGTTTATTAATTGAATGATTCGACTTAAAATAGGCTTTTGTTTAAAATAGTGTTCTAGATAGTTCATACTTATTACATACCTAATCTATTTATGCTTTTCCTAAGTAATTGAATAGATAAATGATATAATGATTTTAACATTCATAAGATTTATATTATGCAATAATTTTATCATATAAGATTAAATTTATAAATTTATGAATTAAAACTAATTTATTATAGTCATGAAAAAAATTTA